>VWYK01013234.1:2084-33887 GCA_013399775.1 Semnornis frantzii
ACTTTTGCAGCCTCTGAGTACAATTGAAGTACAAGCTGTAGCAATGTCGTTCTCGTATACATGGGGAAAAGCATTATCAGATAATTAGACTGTGTCATGGAGATGTAATAAAAATCCTTAGGAAATTAATTAATGCACATGTACAATAGCTGCTTTAAACCAAAACACTTTAGCCATTTAAAATTAGGTTCTTTTTAAATAGAAAAAGCAATTAGTCTGCTCTGACTGATTGCTTGCCAATTTTTTTTTTTTAATGTGAGACTTTTTTGATTTATGGGAGTAAAAAAAAAAAAAAGAAGAAGAAAGGGGAAGGGTAAAATTCCTTTGTGGCTGTTCTTAGCAAGAGAAGTATCAAGCTCAATAGCTGGGTTGTGTGTGGTTTTAGTTGGTTGGGTTTTTTTTCCCCTATGCTGTAGTTATCTCTTGCTTCCTAAGTCCTGAGGTAAAGCTTTGAAACTTTTAATGCTTTATCTTCAAGTATTAGCTTACTGGTGCGGTGATGTTTACTAATACCTGCTACGTTCAGATAGAAGAGTTGGGTGATGTTTTTTATGTTAAATCTCTTCCTCCTAAAGGAGAGATTATTCAGACTGGAAAAAAAAAAATCCATGTTCTTCTTGCTGGCATCTTGGCTTTTGAAATCAAACCTCTCATGTTGAGTTTCCAATACCATAACTTTTATTTTAACAAAAAAGAAGCCATAGTGTCAGCAGTGAAAACAAAGCAGGGAATGCATTGTGTGTCCCTGGCATGGCCACAACCTTCAGGGTTGAAACTGAATTTCTGCTCTTGGGCTGAGTTCAGTGATGCTCTCATGCTACATGCCTGATTTGAAACAGGTTCATTTGCTTTACTGAAGAGCTTTGCACCTTGGCCTGTGTTTCAGCACCTAATTGAATCGCTGCCTGTGTTTGCACTCATGATGCACTTACAATGGTTTTTGTAGCTACACATAAGTGCAAACATTTCCTACGTCAGTCGCTGTCTCTCCAAAGGGAAGTGGGTTGAGATGTCAAGGAGCTGAAGGAAATTGCGGTCGCCTATGCAGAACTGTAGGAAAGCAGAGTAATGAATGCACCATAACTTTGATGGTGATGACTGGGTTTAACTGTGGCTCACTTCCTTGTGAATGTTCTCCTGGCCTACTGCAGCTTGTGCTGACTGTTACCTCTTCAGTGTGCCTCATTCTCTCTGGGTTTCTTCAGCAGAGGACACATATTCTTGGCTTCCCACTTCCCTGCCTGCGCTACCCAGAGTCAGATCAGGACTTCACATCCCTTTTCTTTGGTAGAAAGGAACAAACTATTGAGTAAGTGACAGAGAAGAATTGCTGTGCATATTAAAGAGAGAATGATTGCTGACAGCATGCATTATGTAAAAGGGGAACCAGCACAAAATGAAACACAAAGCTTGCTGGAATGTAGCTGTTACCTGTAATGTATGTTTTAGGACTTAAAGGTATTACATTGTCTTCTAGGGGACTACCCAGCTTAAATTTTCTTATAGTTGTCCTAAGGTACTGGTGGCCTGTGTTTTGTTCTGTCAAGTTTGTCTCCTATCACTGGTGTGAGTCGAGAGAGAATTATTCCAGAACAAAAGGTTTATCGTTCCTCAAGAACAACATGGTCAGCCTTGTAAGATCTGTGGTTTTCTTTCAGTCTTGAGATTTTTCTCACTGCTTGTGAAAACCACCTGAGCTCCTTTTTCATGGCATACAACAGGCTGAAGTGCTGAGATGGATGATAGTTGCATTCTGCTCAGTGCTACTGGCATTACCATGTACACATTAAGCAAAAAAATGTATATGTCAAGTTTATTAACTTGGAGTGGTAACAGAACTCCTTTCTCATTGCAGGCTGTATTCCAGAGGCACAAAGAGATGCATGTCTTATGGTAGACATCGCCCCTGGTATGTGTACAGCTATGGGTAGAGTTCAAGTTAACCAGGCTAACTGCAAGGTAGGAACAGAACAGCACAGCCAGGGCTAGCGAGGAGGAAAATGGCAACTAACAGAAAACAGGAGAGGCATAGGTAGAAGCTGTTGTGTTAGGAAAAGGTGGGAAGAAGCATCTCTCATCTGAGTAGCCTGATCTGTGTCATGTCAAAGAAACCTGAGATTTGCATCACTGTAGAGCATAATTACTGTGAACTTAGATCTTGGTGTTCCCCATTTGTTCTTCCTGAAGTCTCCTGTGTGTCACTGGTAATCAGCTTATTCAGAAGGAGCACTTGTCCTGGGATCAATGGCTTAGACTTGAGACTGGAAATTAAACAGCTTTTGGCTAAAGCTTTGAATTTTGTGTTGCAAAAGTGAAAGTTCAGATAAAATCTGTGTAATTCTACAAACAGTATAAAAGCCAACAAACCAGGTGGGAAGGAGACCAATGCAGTGATCATTTAAATTACCACTCAGTGACATGGAGAAGATATTTCATTATGGTATTAGTCAGGTGGTATATTTCTTGAGGACTTCAAGCTGGACATGAACGTTGTGTACTAGAATTTGTAACAAGAGTGGTTCATCATGGAAACAAGAAAAAGACTGCTTAGCATGAGGAGTTTGAGGTAAAACTGGAGGAAGCTGCTGACAGGTTTGCTGCAGTGGATTTTGACAGAAAATTTGCGAGTTCACAGTCTTTGAAAGTGTTAAGTACTCAGATTGTCTGCGTTCCACGACTCTTCCCAGGAACTCAGTGTGTTGGAAGACAACCATAGACAGCTTTTAGAAGCCTTCAAGCTATCAGCTGAGGTATGTTTGAAACTGTCCTGTATTTTTTTTAAAAAAATACTTAGCAATGCCAAAAATTGAAAGACCAAACACTAGTCTGTAATATAAGTAAAATGTTTCACTTTGTGTAGTTCTGATGTGATCCAGTGGGGAATATCCCACAGGATTAAGGTCTATTGCTTATATGTGCTCTCAAAGAACATCTCTCTTCCTAGTGCTTCCTCCTGAGTTTTGTACTCTGAGCTGTTCTCATAGAAATACAGAATTGTTTTGGTTGGAAAAGACCTCTAAGATCAAATCCAACCTTCAACCTAAGACCGCCATGGCCATTAAAGTGTGTCACCGAGTGCCATGGCCATGCGTTTCTTGTACACTCCAGGGACAGCAAGCCCTCCACCTCACTTGGCAGCCTGTTCTGGTGCTTGACCACTTCTGCAGTAAAGAATTTTTTTCCTAACATCTGACCTAAACCTCCCCTGACAATTTCAGGCCATTTCTTCTCATTCCATCACCTGATATCAGGGAGAGGAGACTGACCCCCACCTCATTCCAACCTCCTTTCAGGGAGCTGTAGAGAGCAATGAGGTCTTCCCTCAGCCTCTTCTTTTCCAGACTAAACAATCCCAATTCACAGAATGGTAAGGTTGGAAGGGACCTCAAGGATCATCCAGTTCCAACCCCCTGCCATAGGCAGGGACACCTCCCACTAGCACAGGTCACTCAAGGCCTCCTCCAACCTGGCCTTGAACACCTCCAGAGAGGGAGCAGCCACAACCTCCCTGGGCAACCTGTGCCAGTGTCTCAACGCCCTCACTGCAAAGAACTTCCTCCTAAAATCCGGTCTAAATCTTCCCTCTGCCAGTTTAAACCCATTCCCCCTTGTCCTGTCATTGCAAGACCTTGTAAATAGTCCCTCCTCAGCCTTCCTGTAGGCCCCCTTCAGATACCGGAAGGCTACTCTGAGGTCTCCTTGAAGCCTTCTCTTCTCCAGACACCCAACTCTCTCAGCCTGTCTTCATAGGAGAGCTGCTCCAGCCCTCTGAGCATCTTCATGGCCTCCTCTGGACCTGCTCCAACACTTCCATGTCCTTCCTGTGCTGGGGGCTCCAGAACTGCACCCACGACTGCAGGTGGGGTCTGAGGAGAGCAGAGCAAAGGGACAGAATCCCCTCCCTCTCCCTCCTAACCACACTGCTCTTGATGCAGCCCAGGACTCCATTGCTGTGTGGGCTGTGTGTGCACACTGCAGGCTCATGTTGAGCTTTTTATCACCCCAGACCCCCAGGTCCTTTTCCTCAGGGTCACTTCTCACAAGACATTTTCTCCAGGTCCCTCACCAGCTTTGTTGCCCTCTTCTGGACAAACTTCTATAGTGGGTGTCTTTCAGGCCCATGATATCTGCTACCATTTTTCAAAACATATAAACAGGCCTGTTGTAATTGTGGTGTGTGAGGTGGAAGTAGCTAGAAACAATGCCTGTCTGCCCAACAGGACATTGCAAGTGGAGGATGTCAAGAGAAGACAAGAGGGAAGGTTTAACATCATGTCAGTAAGTCTTCAGCTTTTTACAGCTGACTGGGAATTGAATGGTGAAACAGGAAAAGGCCATTTCCTGGGGCACAAGGTTAAAACACGATCAAAAATATTGCAGATCCAGCTCAGTGACTAAAGCTCTCAGCTTGAAAGGAGGGATTGAGCCAAAACCCTGACTCAGATCTGCCTTGTACCTGACACTTTTTTTCTGTCCTAAACAGAAGCCTGAATATTTGACCTGTGAAAAGTCTTCCTCAGTTGTATTCTTGGTCTCAGGTGATGAGTGATTATGAGACACAGTGTTGCAGTTTCATATTCTTTTCTTCCTCTTTATAATTTCTAGACAGACATGTTTTCAGAGTGAAAAAAACTGCTCCTACATACATGCAAATAAGTTGGAGGCTTCATGTAGGTGGAAAAAGTCCCTCATTTTAGGAATGATTTGTCAGATTCTGAGCTTTCAAGGCATTCTGCCAAACCTACCTTTCTGCAGGCATCTGGTAGGTCAATGAACTGGTTTATAAGGAGTTATCATATAGTAATTACTTAGGTGGCTTGTGGTAATGTTATAATGGCAGTTCAATTAAAATGATAAGATCTTAATTGGTTGTGTAGAATACTGTCTTTTAATCTATGCAAAGTGTCAAGGGTATAGCAGAGGTGCATATAAAGCTGACTAAAAGCAGAGCACCTGTGACTCTGACTTGGTTAGCCTCCACACTCGGACCACTGGAGAGAGAGTCTTGCATGATGCTTGTTTTTCTCTGGTGACTGATGTTGGCAAAAATTCTGTCTGTGGAATGGTCCTGTCTTCAAACCCAAAGCTAGCTCCAAATGCCCTAGGTCCTGCTCAGAGAGCTGAGGTGCTTGAGCAGCAAAGGATTGTGTCTGACAGTCATGTTAAAAGCCAAGAGGGTGACCTGTGGGCCTGAAAACATACATTTCATGAATTTCAGACAAACCTGGGCTTTGTAGGTAGGAGCTTTAACACATCCACATTCCTGAGCTCAGTTTGTGATTCCTGGATGGGTTCAAACTTAGGTATGGACCTCTGTATAACACATGTAAGTCAAACAGTGGAAGGCTTGGGTTTTCTTAATTACTTTTCACCAGCCTATTGCAAGCTGTCTTCAGAGCCCAGAAATTCCTGCACCAGTTTCCAATCTGAGAACTGGGCACAGAGAGAGGGATGCTATGGGAGCTGCCAACTGGGTAGCAATGCAGTGGTCTGCAGCAGGCAGGTTTTAACTAACTGTACCCATATGCAATTTACATGGGTAATTATGGCATTGCTGCAGGCCACCCATGTTGCCTTTCTGCATCTAGTCCTTAAATTCTGCGTTCAAAATGAGCCCTTTATATTAGTTTAGAGGACAGGGAGGCTTTTTGGGAGGAGTCATTGTGTTTCGGTGGGAGGTCTGCTTAAATGGAGAAGGAAATCATTAAATGTACTAAGGTGGATGATAAAATTCCTAAGGAAAACATGGTGCATGGTAATTCCGTGTGGAAAAAACACATTTAACTGACAGGCTAACAGAAAATCACCAATCCCCTTCTGTACCAAAGTGGCATTGTTGTAGGAACATCACATTAAATAATATTTAGTCACTTAGTGGAGAGTATAATTATTTCAGTTTAAGTTTGTGTCATCTGATTGCAATGGGGCATGGTAATGTGTCAGCCAGCAGGGCTGTCAGATGGACTTGTGGCTTTTCAAGTTCATATGTATGAATATGTCAGTTGGGGATTCACATTGAATGCTCACTTTTGTAGAAATGCAGAAGAAAGCAGAGCTTTAGAAAACAAAGCAGTAAACCAGAGAGGCAAAATACCTGTAAAGCTCTGTCATGGTTTAACCAGAGAGCCAGAATACCTGTGTAGCTCTGTCATGGTTTAACCCCAGCTGACAACTGAGCACCACGCAGCAGCAGCTCACTGCATCAGCCATGAGGATAGTGGGGAGGAGAGTCAGGAAATTAAGAAGTAAAATTCCTGGATTGAGGTAGGAACAGTTTAATGACTGAAGTAAAATATAAAGCAATAATAATTAAAAAAGAGAGAGAAATGAACTTCAAGACAAACTAGTGGTTAACAGTGAAGTTCCCACCCACCGACTGATGCCCAGTCAGTCCCTGAGCAGGAGTTGGCCCCTCCCAGCCCAGGCACCACAGTTTTACTGACCGTGGCATCTTATGGTTACCCTTTTGGCTACTTGGGCTGAGCTGTCCTGGACATGCTCCCTCTCAGCCCCTTGTACTCCATGCTGGAAGAGCATGGGGAACTGAAAAATACTTGGCTTCAGATAAGTTGCTGTCTAGCAACAACTGTGTTATCAACTTTATTCTCATCCTAAATCCAAATTACAGCACTGTACCAGCTACTAGGGAGAAAATTAACTCTGTCAGAGCTGAAACCAGGACAAGGTCAGGTGGTGACCAGCCACATCTGGAATATCTTGTTCACCTGAACTTTTGAGGTACATGTGGGTGAATTTTGTGGAGTGGCTGATTTTTGGTTGTTAAAGTACAGATTGAGTTCCCAGGCATTACCTTAACTCCACACAAATGTTTAGGCTATGAACAGATCAACTGGTGGTAAGTCAAGCTGATGCTGTTTGAAAAATCCCCAAACAGCTGAGACAAACTCTTAGCAATGCTGTAGCTCTGCCCTGCATTGACAGATAAACCTGGGGCTGAAATGCTTGTTTCCATGCACAAGCTGCTTGTTTCTCACCTTTCAGATATTGGTTGTGTCATTTGTGTGTGATTGCCGTGGTGCTTCTTGCTCCAGGTTTATGCCTGGGGCTTTTTTTTTGCCACTACAGATTGCCTTGGTCTTAAAATTGAAAAGGAGCTGTGGTAGAAGACTTTCTGAAACATCTAAAGGTACTAACTTTGTGGGCTGTTGTTGAGAGTTTGACGCAGGGTGTGGAGAAAATATGAAGAGGTGACAATGGTAAAGAACTGTAACATAGATGGTGTTAAGGAGATGATAGTAACCTACAGGAGAGGGGGGAACCCAACCAGTAACTTCTTGATGTGGGCCCTGAAGGCAAGAACAAACTTACTGTGATGAAAGGAGGGGTATCAGTGCAGAGATTCAAGGGTTTTTAAACAGTTTAGTAATTCAGTTTCTTGACTATGAAAGCTAAACTATTCTTTGGTGAGAGCCAGAATCCAGCCTGTCATTAATTAAATTAGTACTGTGCTTCCACTGCAGTGTGGAGGGGACATGACATATCCAGCAGCCAGCTGGGCTATCACAGTAGGTATTACTTGCCCTTCTGAGTAATTCTCCTTTGCAACAAACTAATGCCAAGCTTATGCAGATGCTTTGCTATTCTTCCTCTTCTCTATTAGGTCGTTCATGCCTCACATTGTGTGTGGCCTAAGAATGAAGACTGCAGTTCTCAGAGCAAGTGAGCATTTACCTAATCGTCTTGAGCACATGTTCCTTCAGCTAGAGAAACAGTCTCTCTTTATTCTGTTTTCCACCTCTGCCTTTTTATTAGGAAGGAGGACTGCTGCATCTTTAATGCACTATTTTACAACCTTTTATGTAGGAAGATTAACAAAAAGGGAACCACACTTAATTTAAGATGACAACTTAGGTTTGCCTCTGGATTCTTTTTTGGCAGACGTCCTCTTAGTAAATTACATTTGACAACCTGAAATAAATTCAAACCAAGATTTATGCCTGCGTTTGCTCACAGGGTTGTGGTTCATCAGACTGTGTCGTTAAAAAGCTATGAAAAGTAACAACTAATTTAAAAATTTATTTTTAGACAACCTACATGGGCTACTGGTGCTAAAACTTTAAGAAACAGAAATCAGGTTTCTAAACATGTGGAGGTAATTTTTCAGCCGATAATAGAGTTAGTTATAGATGTTTGTGCAAGAAAAAAGAAAACAACACTACAAAACAAGAAGAAATGAGTCATAATGATGCATTTTCAGCTGCAGCTTAACACAAAAAAAAGGAGTTTAAAAACATAACCAAGGACATGGCATCTTTGAAAATTCCCCCAAAGGAGAAGTCAATGTTAGCCGAGATTGCCAGAATTTACTTTAGCTATGAATAATTATGCTCAATTCAGCCAGTGATATGGGTTCACAGCAGGTTAATTGGTAATAATGGGTTTCATCCCAAACAGTGAAGAATGATATTTCAACCAAAAAAAAAAAAAGTGCTCTCAGTGAGAGCTGAAGATGTCCTTGCTTTCAGGACTTCATGTGCACAGTAACACATCTCTAGGAGACCCATGTTCTTGTTTGTGGCATTGAATTGCCCTCAGTTGCTCATGGCTGTTGAAAGAGGATGTAACAAGCTGAAGAAGCATCTAAGGTGTGCAACCCCATCCTGCCACCTTCTTTTCCTCCTTTGCTGACTAAACTTTGCATTCCTTGGGATTGGACAAAGGAGAAGAGAGCAATCTTGTTAATGACTGATGCAGACAGACCTGTCTGTGTTACACAGGTGTAAACACAGGAGGAGTCATTTGAAGGAAGGTGTGCCCATGGTAATTGGACAAAGAAGAATTTTCCATGCTTGTAAGTGTTCTTGTGCCTACTTCCTGTCCCTCCTTCAGTCCTGTGCACTACACATTATAAATAATAATGAGGCAGTAATAAGTCTATTGATTGTGATCTGGCTGAAAACAGGATTTGAGCTTCTCAGTGCAGAATCTTCTCTCACTTCAGCACCTTCCCCAAAGGCACAGGTATAGTTTGTCATGGACAGCACCCTAGGAATGAGGAACACTGTGTGAAGGATGAGAGAAGATACAAACATAGTTCTTCCAGGATAAGCCTTCTTAGCTGAGTTATACCCTAAAGCATCCCTCTAAGTGTATCACATCTTTCCATCCCTCAGTTTCTGTGATCCTCCCGTCTCAGCTCTCAAGTCCTTATTTTCCTGTTGATACCTAAATTGTAATCTTTGTATTAGAGATCCTAGTGTCTATCAGAAGCTCTCCAGATGGCAATGAGTAAATCTCTAGTTAAAAAAGAAACCTCTCAAAATAGAGTCCTTTTGATTACTTTTATTTCAAAAGAGGAAAACCCCCAAGCCTCTGTATGCATGTTCAGAAACTTTTAAATGGAGTGCTGTTGGATTTGTGTGCAAGTCATTCCATACAAAGAAGTTGGAAGTGCATTCACAGGACACTTCCAAGCCTTGAGAAAGGCAGTAACCTGTACTAAAAGATGGTCACCCCCATCTTACATTGACACAAGTAACTTTAAATTACTGACCAGCTGTATACAGACCAGTGGCTGTCCCACTCCCCAAAGGCATTGGCTACTGACTGCTTTGCCTGCTGTTCATTACTATACCCTGGAGTATCACCTTGGACTTTTAAGACCCTCTGTGGGTTTTTTTGGTCTGAAATATTGTCTTGGATACAAATTGCAGGTAATTATCTACATCCATCATTCACTGTGCTTCACTAAACATGAAATGGTTCTGTACTGGTGTCTTGACTTCTCTTTCTGCCCATTGGTGTCATTAAGGACGTTTTACATCCAAGGTCTATAAAGGGCAGGTAAGATGAAGCCTCATGTATTGAAATACCAGCATGTTAGAAACAGCACCACTGCATCCCTCCCAAGAATAATAAAACATACAGCATATGTCTTGGGTAAAATAACCTTTTGCTTCAGGCTTCATGACTCCTGGGAGCTATATTTTACCCTGAGGAAATATTTTACTGCTTTTGTTCTCAGAGTCTGCCACTAGAGTGATTATATTTATAATATGCTCTCCATGCAAAAAATGAGGTGACCTATACATCATACATTCAGATTCAGGAAGCTGATGTTCATTTCACTGTCCAAGAAGGAGCTTTCCTCCAGTCAGTGAGGTTATTCCAGTCTAGCTGGTGAAAATGTTTGGCTAAACCATGAGATTGTTCTGTGACTACAGCAGCAGAGCTTTTCCAAGTGCAGTGTAAGTCACTTGGATTCAAATCCTTAGCGTAACTGAATCAGTGTCATTGAGCTAAAGCTTTGAAACAATCCAAGCAATCTAACATCCTTAGGCAAATGTCCTGTTTTCAGCTGGAGTAAAGTTATTTTTCTTCCTAGTAGCTGGTACAGTGCTGTGTTTTGGCTTTAGGAGGAGAAGAATATTGATAACATGCTGAGGTTTTAGTTGTTGCTAAGCAGTGTCTACACAAATCAAAGACTTTTCAGCTTCTTACACTGCCCTGCCAGTAGAAACTGAAAGAGCAGAAGAAACTGGGAGGGGATACAGCCAGGACAGTTGACCTAAATGAGCCAAGGGGCATGGAGTACCATGCCACAGAATGTTGTGCTCAGTATACAAACTGTGAGGAGTTGGCTGAGGGACACCAGAGTTTTGGCACTGACTGGGTGTTGGTCAGCAATTGTATTGTGAATCCCTTGTTTTGTATATTCTTTATTAATGTATATATAAAGCTATTGTTTCCCTCCTCCTTTTCTGTCCTATAAACCCATCTTTATTTCTTTAATTTCTTTATTTCTTCACTAGTGTGCAGGAGTGGATGGAAGCAGCTACAGAATTATTATCCATCATCATTTCTAAAAACTTTTTAGCAGTGTGTGGGCTGTCTCAGGCTTACCTTCAGGAAATAATTCACTTGCTGTTTTGCTGCTGCTGAGGAAATGGAAGCTTTTTTCTGAGACCAGCAGGAGTTGTGCTTTAGTGACATGTGCTGCTGCCTCCTGATCCTCAGATCCCTTCCCTGTGATAACACATTAAAGTATCCAAAAGATTCCTCACCCAAACAGGTCTGAGTAGAAAAGATGCAGCTATGGTCAGTGCCTTTCCCTTATGACAGTCATGGAAACAGTCTTATGTGAGTGAGAGTCATCTTTCATTGTTGTCTTCCCAGTAAATAAATGACCCAGTTGATCAATTCCACTGATGTCAGTCAGAAGGAATTGTTTATGCTGTGCTCATGTTTCTGTATATACTTTGTATACTGAATCCCAGCATGGTAGGGGTGGGAAGGGACTGCTGGAGATCATTCAGTCCAAACAGCCTGCTACAGCTGGATCACCCAAAGCAGCTTGCCCAGGATCACAATGTCCAGGCAGATTTGGACTCTCTCCAGAGAAGGAGACTCTGGAAACTCTGAGCAGTGCGATCCAGAGCTCCGACGCCCTCACAGCAAAGAATTTTCTCCTCACATTCGGATAGAACTTCCTGGGTTCCAGTTTGTGCCTTTGGCAACTCTGAAAAGTCTCTGGCCCTATCTTCTTGTCCCCATCCTTTAGCTCTTGCTGAGTATAGAGAAGTCAGCTCTTCTCCAGGCGAAACAGTGCCAGGTGTCTCAGCTATGCATATAAAGTTCATTTAATGCTAGATGAACAACTGTGAGCTGCGAGGCCCAGGCCTACAGCAGCTCGTTTCAAAAAACACATTTCAAAAACCAAGTAGAAATTGTTGAAGTGTAAGGAAAGTAAAAAAACAAACTGGAACATGGAACTGCTTTGGTGGTGGAGGTGGTTTTGATGGACATTCAAGTGTATCCTAGCCTGCTCTGGCAAAAATCAATACTTCAGTTCCTTCAGTGTTGCTTGCAACCTTGTACAGTGACTTACATAGTGACTAGTTCAGCAAACAACTTTGGAGGTGTGGGAGTTGGACGTGCAGTGGAGATTTTCTGAAAGTTAGTGGATAGAGAGTGGTTGGTAAATTAGATTATAAAAAAGCAAAAACTGTGCAGTTTCTGTGCTGTGAAACTCTCATAGGTCTTGATTTACAAGTCACCAACCTTCCTAAATTCTTGTGAGGCCTCTCTCCATCAGCCGTTCATATGGAGCACACACTTGAGCTGGCAATAGGAGCACATAGTTTTGTGATGGGATGCTGTTAACCAGCAAACAGTTTTGTCCTTTCAGAAAACCACAGTCCTCTGTCATGTCAGTTTGGGTTGTGGCTACGAGGGAGTGTAAATCATAAGGTGAACATTTGGGAAAGTGCTGCTGGACCTCTCAACCATCAGACAAATTTTTCTTTTTTTAATTTTTTTTTTTTTTTAAATTGGAAAAGACCTTTAAGATCAAGTCCAACCGTGGCCTAACTACCAAGACTAGTACTAAACCACACTGGTACTCAGCACCACATCTCTGCTTCTTTAAAACAGCTCCAGGGATATAGATTGAACCACCCTCCTGGGAAGCCAGTTTCAGTGTTTGGAACCCTTTGAGTGAAAAAGTTTCTTCTAATATCCAAAATAAACCTCCCCTATTGCAACTTGAGGCCATTCCCTCTCATCCTATTGCATGTTCCTTGGGAGAACAGACCAACCCCGCTCTGGCTCCAACCTTCTTTCAGGGAGCTGTAGAGGGCAAGAAAGTCTCCCCTCAACCTCCTATTCTCCAGGCCGACCAACCCCAGCTCCCTCAGTCACTCCTCAGAAGATCTGTTCTTTGGGCACTTCACCCTTGTTGCCCTTCTCTGGACACACTCCAGCACCTGTATCTTTATTGTACTGAGGACCCCAAAACTGAATCCTGTACTTAATGTGTGGGTTCGCCAGCGCTGAGTACGTGATTCCAAGGAGCTTATTTTTAAGAGAGTAGAAATATTCAATTGTTTGTAAAATCAATGACAGAGATTTTATATGTACTACTGTACAATAAATTATAGATAATAAGTTGAAGATCACAGAAAGTTAGGAGTTGAAAGGGACCTCTAGAGATCATCTAGTCCAAAGTAGAATCCTCCTCCCTGCCAAAGTAGGATCACCGAGGGAGAGAGAAATCAGATCAAATCATTGGTCATCAGGTTAATTTTTGTTCTTAGTACTGGTTAAACAAATGCATGTGGAAAAAAAAAAATCACTTTTCATACAAAACAAGTAGGACTGAACACTTTTTTCAAAAAACCCCATAACAGTCAATGGTCTTAAGAATCACTGATCTGTAAAAATTAAATTTAAGCTATATTGTACTGCCTTTTTGACATATAGGCAGCATGTGTTGGTGACTTGTAATAAACCTCAGAGATATTTTTATCTGGGTAACATCAGCCCTTCATTTAAAAAAAAATCAGTTTTAGATAAACCAATAATTACTTTGTTAAACACGATGTGCGATGCTCTTGTGCAGGAATCTTCCTTTTATCCAAAGGTCTGAGAACTTGGTACCCCTTCCCATTAAAAAAAGTAAACAAAACTTTAACCTTCCTCCAGAAATTCATCAGATAGGTCAGTCCTCTGTTCCCTCCAATTTCCCAGGCTCAGCAGGGAGCTGATTAAAGCTGCCAGCTACGACTTGTCAGGTTTGTCAGAGACAACTTTATAAACTCTTTGTTATTCACTTTGCTGTGTATTATAAATATATTTATCTTCTTCTGTCAGGCGTTGACTGGACAGGTGCTAGTGGAGCAGCGAACACTAAGTGCTCTAACAATGTCATTACTTAGTAACTCACACCAAAAACATGGGCAGAATATTCAGGAACTCTCCCTACTGGAGCAGTTGGAGGAAAAAGATTTGTTATTCCGGGAGGTTTCTTGCAAGTGTCTGTGTAAGATCAGAATATGTGACTGTGGATGTTCCTTCTTTTGAATCTTTGGGACAATGTTTTGGGTCAGATTTTGACATTCAGTGTGTTTGCTAAGAAAATACAACAAACTTGGATAATAAAGAACATTTCAGGACTATGTAGATTGCATTCTGATTTGGAGGAGGAGAATAATAATATAATCAGAAGGTCAGAATAGCTTTGGAGAGGACAAATGTGTCTGGGCAAAATAGGAGCAAACAAAAGTGTCCAAAAAAAGAGTAGAAACATGCACTGCGAAAGAAATGTAACAGCAAATGCTGTAGGTGAATGACAGTAGTGTTTCTGGCCCAACAGACAAAGACACAAAGATATGTGAACTATGTCATAAGATTTGTGTCTGTTAACCCACCATGCAGGAGTGTTATTTTGCAAAGATGCCCAGTGACCTGATCATCAGGCAAAGCAGAGCTAGAGAAGTAGACAGAAGTAATTGTAGAGGTTCCAGTCCAGCTTCTATGACAATAAGCCCAAGCTAGGAGATTGCTTCCAGGCTACATTCACACCATCTGCTGATAGCAGTATGGTCAAAATGGGAGGTGTGCGTACTGTGCATCGTGAAAGAACTCAAGTCAGTAGAGAAGGAGCCTTCAGAGCCTGTGGACTCAAACTTTTCTGTCTGATTTGAGAAACAAGCATTTGCTTGGAAAACTATTCCTTTACTACATTTTTGCAGTTGATGGGCCTTGGCAGGCATCTCCCACTGAATGTAGAGATCACATTTGACAAGTGCGGGTTTAGGCATAATGCTGCTAATCTACGCTTTTTCCCAGTCAGAACCTCTGTGTAAACTCAAGTTGTGTGAAGTTAGAGTTAAACTAGGGCTATTAAGTTGCTGAATGTCTTCAGTGAAGCAAAAGGAGTACCACATGTTGGCTTTGTGTTCATCAGATCCAGGTTCTGGAAATATTGTTGGCTTTGCTTTGAACTTGGTAGAAGAGCCTTGTGACTTGCTTTATAGGGAGAAAGCAAAGAAGTGTCATATGGTATGAGCTGCAAAATACAACAGCACCACAAACACTCCTAGATTTGAAAATGCTCGTTGTAATATGAATAAGGAGAGCCTGCAGTTGTGAGAGTTTTATACACCGACAGGATGTTAATTGGTGAGAAGACAGCAAGCAAGGGACAACCAATTCACTGTTTGGACAGAGAGATGTCAGGCAGCTCATGCAGAAGGGCAGACAAATTTGCTCTGTGGGTCGCTGTGGGAGTGTGCACATCCGGGAGTGTCCCACTGGAAACAGAAAAAGTCACAGTAGGGATGCAGTCAGAGATCATGATGAGGAATGGGCAGAGCTAATTGGCAATGTTTTCTCTGTCAGAAAACGCTAATAGATTAAGCTGCCTTTTGGTCAGCGTACGCGTGCTGGTTTTGACACGGGTCGACAGGACAAAGGTTGTTCATCTTACATCACCAGCATTTGGAAGGGAACAGACTCACTTTCATATGACCTGTTTGCCTGACCTGTTTTTGTTTCACGTCAGGATTTTGAACCTTTGCCTCTCTAGATGTGTTTAGGAGCTCTTATATGCTATGATAATATAAGGGAGTGACACTGGCATTCACCACTGCTTCTCCTCTAAGAGGTCTGCATTTATTTCAAAGTAGAATAGGAAAAGTTTTAAGTCCTGGGAACTTTCTCAGGGAAGTGAAGCTCTGTATTGCCTCTTAGTGCTGTCAAAACATGACATCAATGGATCACAGGATGTTAGGGGTTGGAAGGGACCTCTGGAGATCAAGTCCACCCCCCCTGCCAGAGCAGGATCATAATCTAGTGCAGGTCACACAGGATTATATCCAGTCATCGATGTGATCTGGAATAGATAAAAGACTGCAAGGGCAGAGAGTGTGGCCCGGGGTGAGCAGGTGTGGGAGCAGGGGCAGAGGGACTTGTTTAGAAATCTTCCATCTGTTAAGGTCCTCTTCCTGCTTTGCCATCTAAGGCGTTGTAGGCGTGTGTCACTTGTATCTTTTCTTTCTCAACGGTCATGAACACCCAGCACCATTTCAGGATTTTCACAAGTGCTTCTGCCAAATTCTCCTGCTTCTAGACTTGCCTGCAATATTATTTCAGACTGCAATAAATGGAAATCAGTGTTGATATACAGCACTTCCTCGGGGGCTTCCTTGTATTCTCCTTTCACAATTCACTGAATTTCTTCTGTTTTATGTTTCCCCCCCTCCCACCTTTCATTTCTGCTTTTCTGTGGAAGATGTGTCTTTTACTTACACTTAGCATCACAAGCAACTTAAATGTAATGGTTTTAACAGATTCACTCCTGGATTTTTTTCATCACCACACCTGATGTTTACAAGTTTGAACATGCTGTTCTCTGTAAGACAAGCTGTTAGAAGAAGTGGGAATCAGGATGAGGAAAGGCAGACAGAGGATTTCTTCCAGGTCATGTCATAGTGATAGTGCTAATGTGTACATGCTTGTAGAAGACTTTAGTTTCTGGTTATAATCAATACTTGACATATTTTTACCATGATTAAATTAAAGCTAGGGAAGTGAGATTTCCCTTAGGAGAAAACAAGTGGCAAGAGAGTTCATTGGTGATCTGTGTCTAATCCAAGTAAGTGCTGCAATTACCTTTACTTTCAGTCATTTATTTGTCCCTGTTTCCTCTTGCTGGCCTGGTGCCTAATAACTTTTGCATTGCCACCCACCCACATCAAAAAGAGAAATAGTTCCTATATGTGGATTTGCTGGCTTCCAGTACTCTACAGAACTGTTTATCAGTAAGGTAAAACAAATCAAGTTAAAGATACCAGTCTTACAGCTGTATTCCTTCTGCATAATATCCTGTAAACAACTCCACAGACACTAAGCATCCTTAAGATTCTGTTCCAGAATCCACATGCTGCAAGGTCATGGAATAAGCATTGTTTACTGTACCAATAATGAGGAAGCTGGATACCAGGTTCCAACCAACAGAACTGTGGGAAGTTTTTTTTCTGGTGGGTGTGTGTGTATCTTAGACGTTGGATTGGCAGTCGGTGCTTTGCCTTGTGTGCACTAATATATTTGCTAGGGACTGGTTTTCACCCTTGTGTGAGCTCCATGTGGATCTCAGAATGTTAGGGGTTAGAAGGGAACTCCAGAGGTCATTGAGTCTTCAGTAGATGCCCAAGCTTTGGAGTCAGGTGTAAGCAGGTCACTGCCTGCTGCTCCTCTTGCCTGTCCATGCATAGCTGGGTACTGAAGGGGTGGTGTTGTGCATGACACATTCACTTGGTTCTTTAGGGGTAGCTTCATGGAAATGCAAAGAGTTATGAATCTAAACAGCTTCAAGAAAGACATTAGCTGGACAAGTGTGACTAGGAAACACTTTTTACATGGTTTCCAGAAAATTATAGTCAAGCTTCATCTTCCCCACAACAGTAGTTTGATTAAATTTTGAAAGAGCCTTGTCAGAGTCACAGTGCTAGCAGCGGTCCTCACGGTAGGTCAGCTGGAACGTACCTGCTTGTGAGCCAGCTGTAGCCTTATTTCTTTGTTTCTAGGAATAGAACTCAGCAATTACTCTTCCATTAATGATTTCTGCATCCCGAGTCTCTTTCCCCATGGCTTTTTGAAGGATTAACCATTGGAAAGAAATTATTCTTTTACACATCACAGAAGACAGAAATAATTAAACTGTTTTGAATCTGGAGAATTAGGATATTAAATAAGTGATCTGGTTTTTTTTTCCCCTTCAAAATCAAACTTTCTTTGTGCACTGCCATTGAGCTATGACAAACCTTTACAATTACCTGACAAGTTGTTTAGCCAGTTGTTCAGTGAAAAGTAGAAGGCATAAGAATGTTCTCTTTCCTGCTGCATTCCTTAGAAGGCCGGGAACAGATTATATTCATATGCGAAGCTGGAGATGATGGTAGCATTTAATTACAATTAATAACTCAATCTTTATGATGCTGTCAGAGAAGGACTGATGTTACACCGTCTGTGAAGAAAGGGGTTATTTACAACCCAGTTGTTTACAGGAAATGAACCAACCTCTTTATTACTTTTAAGGAAGCTCTGTTTCCTCTCTCATTCTCCCCCTCCCTAGTGGTAGATTTGACTCTTTCAGGCAAGCATTGTTTATGACACATCTCAGGACTGATGTTGATTCAGAGTTGAACTGATAGAAGCTGGGAATAGTTCAGTTGCAAAAACAAGCAATAGTTCAAGTGTTAAACTGCTGATGTGGAAAATTGCTCTGACAGTTATGATGTTGTTTTGTCTTTTACTAAGACTTAAACTATCATCGACTTCAAATACTTCAGCTGGTGCCTGGGTCCATGGCACATGCCAGCCTGTCCTGTCCTGCTCATGCTTGTGGTCATTGATGTTGGCAATGTGCACTCACAGCCCAGAAGGGCAAGAGTGTCCTGGATTGCAGCCAAAGAAATGTGACCAGCAGGATGAGGGAGATGATTCTCCTCCGCTGCTTTGTCTCTTGCAAGACCCCACCTGGAGCACTGCATCCAGTTCTGGTGCCCCCAGCACAAGAAGGACATTGAACTTTCGGAGTGGGTCCTAAGGAGGACCATGAAGCTGAAGCGTCTCTCTAGTAGGGATAGGCTGTGAGAATTTGGGCTGTTGAGCCTGGAGAAAAGAAGGCTCTGGAGAGACCCTTCCAGTACCTGAAGGGGACAGGAGAGCTGGGGAGGGAATTTTTATGAGGTCTTGTAGTGATAGAATGAAGAAGAATGGATTTAAGCTGGAAGAGGGTAGATTTAGGCTGTGTATTCAGAAAGAATTCTTTACAATGTGAGTAGCAGAGTACTGGAACAGGCTGCCCAGGGATGTGTTTGAGGTTCTGTCCCTCTAGCCATTCCAGATCAGACTTGATGTGGCCCTAGGCAGCCTTATGTAGCTGGACGTGTCCCTGCTGACTGCAGAGGAATTGGACAAGATGACTTTTGAGGATCCCTTCCAACCCAATGCAGTCTGTGAATCTGTGAAGATGTTTTTCTGCAGAGGCAGTGGTAGTGGTGAGACATCATTTAGAATGTTAAGTATTGCTGCTGTCCCCTTATTAGAAAGAAGGCCACTATAGTAATTAAGGCAGGGAGAAACCTATCACAAGCAAATGGAGATGAAGGAAGCTGCCTTTTCTTTCTCAGTTTCTCTTGTCACTCCTTTTTTAAAAGGTATAGTATCCTAAAGTGCATGTACAAGTGAGCATTGGGGGTTATTTAGTTGCTTTAGAATGGTTGCTTTGGAAAAACTTGTTCTGGATAGTGCCAAATATAGTGACAAAATAATGATCCACTCATGCATGGTCAGCTGAAACTGGGTGAGAGTTACATGGCTCACAATGCTTGTAATCCTACTAGCAGTAGCACCTGCTTTCCTTTTCTCATTTATTTGGTTTTCCTGTAGTCTGCCATAATTATTAATTGATATAAAAAGCCAACCTTATATACATAACTTTTCCCATGTCGGTGAATCTGACATGCCAAAGAGAGGTGGTGGGAAAGGCCAGGAGTGAACAGGAAAATGAAATTTGGCAGAAAGAAATAGAAACCTCTCATGTGAGAACTTTTTTATTCATGAATATCATAAAACCTTTTTTTTTTTTTTTTTTCTTTTTTTGGGAACCCTCTCACAGTGCCAAAAATGGCAGCATTAGAAGAAATGTGTCCAAGAACAAACATCAGATGTGAGGCTTTATGATGTCATAGCATCATTATGTCATTCAATGCCTATTGATTTCTAGGGCTGATTGCAAACAATCATTAATTACTTTGTATTGAATGGCATGCCAGCTCCATCACATCTGGGGCAAGTACAAGTGGCACCTATTTAGCCAACATCCTGCTCTCAGCACTTTCACACTTCGTCTTTCAAGCTAAACCAAACTGCAAGAGATGCAGGAAGATTAGTAGTAATTCACACACACAGACACACCTCTATCTCTCTCTTATTATTCCTTGGAATTTAGATCATTGAAAGCCTTAATTTAATTGTTAGTTCAGTCTTCCCTGCTGTTACTGACAACAGTGTGCCACTGAACAACAGGGCATGTCCTAGAAGGAACTAATAGAGCTTCTGTAAGAGTATTTAACATTTCTGAATGTTACTATGCTGCTCTGTATGATTATTAGAGGGAGAAGTGAGGTAACATGAGGAATGTTCCTTTTATACACAGCTGTGACATAAAAGGTTGTTGCAGAGCTCTATTGGAATAGCGTCCCCAAACTCAGAGGTTCATTTACTGTATGTAGCTAATATTAAGCAAGAGCATTATGATATGTGTTAACAGAGCCAAAACGTGATGGGAAAAGGGAGCTCCTTGCCATAACACTAACTATAGAAGCTGCCCTATGGTGTTAACACAACGCATTTATTCTCACCTTCCTCTCTAGTTTATAGACAGACATATTAAACCTGCTGCAGTGTTTCTGGGGAATCCCACAGCATTTTATAACGGTGAAAATTTTCCTTTTGCCTTCCTCCATTTCCCTGACAATCATAAACAGTTAGTTAGATGTGTTCCATCAAACTGGAATATTTTAAATGTAAATGTTCCTCAATAGCTGAGGTCTCAGGCAGTCAAAGTGATTGGTAGCAAAATGTTGCATTCCTCTGAGATTATGAAATACTTTGGCCTTCTGTAATTGTTCTTCTCTGAGGGTTGTAGTCATTCCTTTGAAATTCCTGCTTCATCTCCTCAGCTTCTGTTATTTGTTTTGTCACTAACTTCAGTTAGGACGGCTTGCTGTCAATCATCTGCTGTCAAAAGATAAGTGAATTTCATCAGATATTCTGTTGGTGCTGCCCTGCTGCTGAGGAAGACTTTACCTGCAGATTCTGGTGTTGCAAATGAGGCTGAACTCATTAGTGTGCTAATCTGTTACACACACACCAGCTCAAGGAAGTGCAGGACAGGCAGATGCGTGCCAAAGATGACCTGCAATCCTACTGGCTCCTAGAATATGCTAAAGAATAGTCATTGACAGAAACATAAATTACAGTTATTACACACTTCATTTTTCTGGCCCATAATTAGATAATTCTCTAAAGAACTTTTTATCACATGTATTTTCATTAATTAACATGAAATGTCATTAGCAGTCAGCTTTGCTTGATCAAAGACAGATAAGTTGTAGCAAGATTCTGAGAAAAGAACGTACCATTTACTAATTATATTATTGATTTTTATGGTCTGAAGAATCCTAATTATATGTGATACAAACTGGACCTAGCTGAGCCTGCTGGGGGTACTTTGAACATGAATAGTTCCTGGCAGTTCTGAGCATCTCTCCCGCATAAATCACTCCTGGGCCTGATTGTGCATCTGTTTTCAAAGGTGATGTTTTAATGGACTTTGAAATCTGAAGAAGTGCATTCTGTGTGGCTCCACATGAAAGAGGAAAGAGATTTGGGATTTTTTCCTCCTGATTATAATAATTCTGAAAAGATTTTTAGATCTGTAGGCGGACACTTTTGAACAGTGCAAGTAATATGGCATAGTTGATGTTAATTAGTAGGCCAGCCTAATGCACAATTTCCCATAGCTCCCTATGACTTTTTTTTTTTTTAATAAACTGAGTTTTTAGTACTTTCTTCAAAGTTAATGATAGAGTCAGGCTTTCAAAATTTTAATTCCATGTGAAGGTAAAATCTAAAAAAAAACCCAACAAAACCCCACCAAACCCAACAAGTCACGAGGTGAATATTTGATGAGAACAAATGTGAATCTGAGAAAAGGGAACAATCTCAGATAGGTCTTATGTAACTACACTGCTTTCACAGAGAAATGAAAAGGAATTTAGATCAATGACATAATTATGAAATGTTACTCTTTCCCTTAATTGCTTATACTTAAGAACATGAAAAGCCTGGGTTTTAGAGTACGTGTCTGTGTATGTGATTAGCCTACTCAGTTGTGTGAAATGTCAATTTACTCTCAATTCATGATAATAAGGCGAGATGTTACTAGTAAATATTTTAAGTTGCAAAGTGTGAACATCTTTCAAAGCTAAACTGATACCTGTATTTTCAGCTGGCCTTTTGTGCCTCTCTTCACCAAGGCCTTCTAAGGTTTGAAGATAATATTTTGACCAAATCCCTCTAAGAAGGATCTTAAAGACAGATAAAAATAGAATTCTAGAATCATAAAGTTTGGAAAAGATTTCTAAGATCGTCAAGTCCAACTGTCAACCCAGCACCACCATGGCCATAAAACTGTGTCCCCAAGTGCCATGTCTATACCTCCAGGCATGGTGACTCTACCACCTCTCTGGGCAGCCTGTTCTGATGCCTGAGCATTCTTTCACAAAAGAAAATCTTCCTAATATCCAACCTAAAGCTCCATGGAACAATTTCAGGCAATTTCCTCTCATCCTATTACTGGTTACTTAAAGAAGAGACCAACACCCACCTCACTAAAATGTCTTTTCAGGACTGTCAGAATCAGTATTTTAAAAAAATAGTCTGCAGAAAAAAAGATAATTGTTTACTACAATTTTAAAAACTGGAAGCTGATTTTTAAGATTTTCAATGTTATTCTAAGAGCATCTGACTGCTCTGGCTCCCACCTACTCATTCCTACTCCAACTCAGTGTTTCACTTGCTAGTTAGCAAACCAAAGAATTGAAGGAGTCTGAAAAAGGAATGACTGGTCCTGTGGGTGGGCTCCAGATTTAAACAAATAAACAAACAACATTCATCTTCATACTTCATCCCTATCTGGTGTCTACTTTGGTGTAGGATGAGGGCTTTTCTTTCTGAGTAGGTGAGACTGAACAACATCAGTTACGAAAAATAATTGAAATCCAGTTAACCATCACATTGTACATTTATGTACATTTCTCTCTGGAGGACAGTCAGAGAAGAAGGAAGGCAAGAAGGACTCGTCCATTTTACCAGGGATAAGACTGAGGCAAGGACGGCTGAGTATACACCCGGCCCTTGGCTGACAAGTGTGCTCAGTTCACAACACTGCTTTCTTTTCTGCCTGTTTCTGTAGCATCCTCATCACTGTAATACCCCAGAGCTGTAAGTGATATCTACTTAAATACTCTCAGCACAGACTAAGCTGCACTAAGTTTATGTTACGCTAAGTTAAAAAAATGTACAAGCAACTTCTAAGCTCTGATTTGTGTGCTTCTGCAGAGGGGTTAATAAATCATTAGCAGCAAAGCATTCTCCTGACCATCTGAGGGCTGTCTGAGAGCAAGCTATGGAGAGGGCTCAGTAAGAGGACTTAGCAGGTGATACATATATGATGTTGATGAGGGAAGTTCAGTTTCTTCTCCATATTCTTGTCTTAACCTGGGAGGGGGGAACAACCAAACATCTGTAAAAAGATTGGAGTTAAGCCTTACAATTACCCCATAAACTCTTTAAATTTTCTTACAGTAGCTAAGTAAGTCTTCAATGCCAGATTTAGGAGGAGGGGGAAGAGGAAGCCAAGGTAGTTGCATGCACCAGTTACTCAGGTCTGCTTTTGTCCATAGTGGTTTTTCTAGCTACTGTTTTCCTGCCAGAGGAAAATACTAGCTCTAACCTGAGCAGCTCCAGTACCATCTGTATCCCTGCAGATATAAACTGGCACTGTGAACTCTGGAGTCCAGCCATTTACAACAGTTAGAGATACTGACCCTTACATCTTTGCCTTCATTCTGCAGGAGACACTCCCCTGCAGCCCTTCAGTTCTTTGTGAGCTTGATCTTTCTGATGCATTTAGGAATGTTTCTTTCTCAGCTTGATGACAGATATTTTGCACAGTGCCCTGTTACTGTAAGCCAGGTGCTTTCATCTTTAATGAACAATTTCCTGGAAAAAAAAAAAAGAAATAAACAATAGATAAAGTAGGTCATGGAGACAGCAGAGTCAAGAGCTTTGCACAGTGATGTAAAATTAAATAAGTCTGGGGTCATGTTCTCACTTATCTCTCCAGTTACTGCTCTAACAGTGTCTGTGGTGGTTCCTGGAAAGATTAAGATATATTAGGAGACTGGATCTGCTGGGAATTTTGGCCACAGACTCTTTCCTGTCTTCACTTTGCGCAGAAGAGTAAGACTTAGATGTTACGAAAGAGCATTGCAGATGCTGCTGTTGTCTTTCTCAATCCACTGAGACCTATCTTGGTGAGAATGCAGCTGGGTACTGCTCAGTAGCTGAATGAAGACTCTACATGCTGCCTGTCTTTGGTTATGTGTTTTGAAGGTCTACAGTCTATGGTGGCTGATCAAAAGATCTGAGTTTTAGTTGTATTCCTGAGCCTTGCAGCCAGTCATTTAGGCTAGCACTTGTCCTTCCATGTTCAAGCTGGGTTCATTGGGGAATCAGGACATGGAAAGGGATTTAGTGTGTTTCTGAGTCTTGTCTTGACATGGAGCCTGTGTTCAGACATAAATCTGACTTCAATTTTTGATATGTGTAGAATCATGGAATGGGTTGGGTTGGAGAGGACCTTTAAGACCCACTAGTTCCACCCTTACACTGTGTGCAAGAACATCTTCCTGTAGACCAGATTGCTCCAAGCTCCATCCACCCTGGTCTGGAACACTTCCAACCAAAGAACTGTGAATGGTTGTCCTAGTTTTGAGCCATGAGATGCCTGGGGCAAAAGGACAGAAAAGGTATTTTACCCCTTCCCAAAGGAGGAAAATAAAGTCACTACACATTGGATGGGAAGCTTAAGTGGAAATAGTCATAGAATCATAGAATGGTAGGGTTGGAAGGGATCTCAAGGATCATCCAGTTCCAACCCCCTGCCATAGGCAGAGACACATCCCAATAATAAAAGGGCACCACACAACCCCACACCACCNTTCTCCAGGCTGCAGAGCCCCAACTCTCTCAACCTGTCCTTATAGCAGAGCTGCTGCAGCCCTCTGATCATCTTCGTGACCTCCTCTGGACCCACTCTGCCAGTTCCATGTCCTTCCTGTGCTGGGGGCCCCAGAACTGCACACAGGACTCCAGATGGGGTCTGAGGAGAGCAAAGGGGCAGAATCCCCTCCCTTGCCCTGCTGCCCACACTGCTCATGCTGCAGCCCAGCACTCAGTTGCTGTCTGGGCTGCACTCACACCGCAGGCTCATGTTAAGCTTTTCATCGACCCAGACCCCCAGGTTCTTTTCCTCAGAGCTGCTCTCAGCCATTTGCCACCCAGCCTTGTGATTGTGCCTACCCAGGCGCGGTCTTTACAAATATGTATGAAAGGTATTCAGGTAAAAAGGAATATATACAAAAAATAGGACCAGTTCTCCAACTGGCCCTACCAGGCCAAAACCTTCCAGAACCTTCCAAAAACCTTCCCCCACCACCATGCACACACTCAGCCTGAGCAGGCTGAAACTCTCCTCTGACCAGACCCAGGCCTACCAGGCCTCAGTGCCCCCTGGCCCCAACAGGCCCTGTGGCATAGCTAGACGCTGGCTGCCGGCCAAGGGCAGGAGAGGCCTCTCCCCCACACAGCAGCAGCAATCCTGTCAGCAGAGCAGAGAGGAGTCAGAACTGGCTGTGCTCTCCCTTACACAGCGAGGTACAGCAACATGGAACAGAACAACAGATTACAATATCCTTGGCCTTCCTCTAGGGCAGGCTTCCCCATCCCCTTGGGACCCTCTGTTCTCTGGAAGACTTTCTTTATGGTTATACCAACAAAGTCTTAATTTCTGTTACCCTACGACAGTGGTTTGGGTGGGAAGAGGCCTGTCAGGGTCCCCATGCCTACCCTGCATCTTGCACTTCCTGTAGAGGTGTTTTGGGTTACCAGCACAGACCTTGTTTGTACACAGTGACTTTCTCTGTGGCATCAGCTTTCTGTCCTAGAGAAGACCAGATCTGTTCAGACTACCTTCCATGTTGGATGCCTAAACCTAAGTGCTTGTGGCTGTTCTTAGGCACCTACAAAACCAGCTTGATTCTCGTACAGACAGAGGTCTGTGCATGCTCTGATAGGCACATCAATTACGTGGACTCCCAACTTCAGGCTTTTAGCTTTGACATGATTGAACCAAGTACCATTCCTCCAGTATTGATGGTGTTCCAGATGTGCCCTGGAAGAAGCACAGGAAAGCACAAAAGCTTACTGTGGCTTCTAAAGAAACCTCTCATATTTCAAGTAAAATTGGCAGTTTTTAAGTGGCCACTCTAATTCTTAAGCCATTAGAAATCTGAAAATTGATTTAACATTTATTTTATACTTAGCAGGCATTCATAGAGAAAGTGATATTCTGTATGGGCCAGTCAACGTCTTTAATAGCTATGGAGTTAAAAAAATTTAGATTAAGATTTCAAAAAGCTAAGAGGAAATTGAATACAGGATGAGAACATTTGAGTGCTGTTGTAACAGAGAATGCCAGGGAGGATAAAGCATTGGGAAAACCCAGATGAAGACACATGCTATTGGACCAGTGGGGTTTGCAGAGGAAGCAAATGTTATTTCCTTAGCATCTTATGAAGAAACTGAAGATAAAAAGCTTTGCCCTGCCTGCAGCATTTTTTGAAAATGCATGTTTAGTTTCAGTGTTCATTTTATTCCAGTGTTCGGTTTCGTTTTATTTGGGTTACTACCTTCAAAGTTCAAGGCATTCACCAACTTTAAAGCCAAAATGGAAAAGCAGAATCTGGATTCCCAGTGCAGCTCCAAAGCTTGCAAATCAGCCTTCTCCCATAAATACTGCACTGTTTCTGGAAAAGAAGAGATGGGTCTTTAAATGAAAGATGAGATGTAGCATTGGGATGTGATAGTACTGCTGTAGATCAACAGCCATCAATCTGTGTTACTTAATTTGTCCCTGGCTCAGCTGTTCACTGTACTTGGGACTTTTTTGCTGTTTGTTTCATTTTATTTTCCTCTGAGATAAATGAAGACGAAAAGAAGGGGCCAATTGTTCTTGACAAATAGAAGTAATTTTTTAAAATATAACCATAGAGCATATAAGACATTTTCAAACAGGGCTTGCTTTTTTTTTTTCCCCTGACTTCCACAGCACTTTCATAGCATCATGCTTAATTTATTTCACTGCCTGTGCACTGAACGTCCTTATATTTCATTGCTCATTATTCTCATTTTCAAATCAACTTCATGTGCACCCTTTAAATGCTGTGAAAGAATTCCTTTGGAATAAATGATTTTTTAAATTGTTTTTTTTTTTTCAACTAAATACTTAGAAAAAAATATTGCTCATCTATGCACGCCTGCAACGCTTCAGCTGCTTTATTCATCCTGGGTGTTGTGGGGATACAAGATCTTTGTTGCCCTTAGTGTCTAAGGAAGCATATGTTGTGTTTGACATCTTGAACACGGATTAGGTGGGTGGCTATATGTAAGCAAGCTAACTTGAGTTCTCAGGAGATCAGCTATTTGATGCGTGTCAGCTTACTTTCCTTTCTGAAGTAATGTATGTGAGGGAATGTCTGAAAAATGCATGGGATAGTGAATATAAAGATACTGTTAAATCAGGGGAGAATATGACTACCCACACAGCTTTAAAATTCCACTATGCAGGAAGACTGGGATCAGTAGAATGGACACTGTTGAAGTGCTGGTTGGGTTCCTTTGCCAGCCCCTTACAGCACAGGTCAGATGGTGAGATCAGAGTAGCAGCGCTGAGCAGACAAATGCACAAAGCGTCTGACTTCCCTTGTTTACCATATTTTAATTGAGAGGGTTCAGAGATGACTGCCCCAGGAGGATTTCTTAGCTTGCAGGAGGCTGTCTTCTGTTGAAATACTGCAGGGTACCAGGATTTTGCCTTTAAAGCCTGCCAACACCAACTTGCTTTTGGCAGAAAGTGATGGCGGAATGTCAGCCATGACCCTGTCCTAACTGGCAGGGCTTGGAAGATCAGCTCAGAGCTGAGGCACTACAAGCAACACTAGCGTTTGGGTGGACTTGAGTTTGGATTAATAACTTAAAGGGCCAAATGTTCAAAGGGCTGGCTTCCAATTCTACACTGCTAGTTGGGTACAAGTACAAAATTATGGGCAGCAAATCATGGATAATATTTTTCCAAGCTGACCTTTCTGAAACAGAGCCAGCAATTATCTGTGTTTGGGCACAGTTTCAGCAATGTTTTTAGGTGTTGTTAATGCAATATTTTCATTATATTTCTGCTGGACTATTGATTAAGTATTCAATTATTTAAGGAAAAAGAAATTTAGTGCTGTGATGAATAATAGCTTTTTGGATTAGAACTTGTGCTTTGCATAAGCGTACATGGGTGTAGAGTTCGTGTAAGTGCTGATGAAATAAGAGCATCTGCATTTCTTTGTGTGTTGATCACGGAATGGGTTTGGTTTGGAAAGGACCTTAAAGATCACAGAATCACAGATTATCAAGATGCTGATTTGAGTGGCTGGATAACATCAGTGTGTTTATATGTTGTTTCTTCAGTATCTAATCCCTTCATTTTCCAATATGCTTACACCTGGCAGGTTGGTCAGTCCTCTTCTCCTCTTTCCTGTAGAAGACCTGAGACTTCCAGACAATTCTATGATTCTGTCACTGGAATTTCTCTGTGCTCAGCCGATAAGAATCACATTGTCGGTGCTTTTGTATTCAGTACTTGATC
This sequence comes from Semnornis frantzii, assembly GCA_013399775.1. Lineage (NCBI taxonomy): Eukaryota > Metazoa > Chordata > Aves > Piciformes > Ramphastidae > Semnornis > Semnornis frantzii. Next base: position 30,433 of record VWYK01013234.1, read on the forward strand.
CTTCCTGGAAGTGTTTATCTGTTTAAAACAGCTTTACATTTTCATTCATAACCAAACAAAACCCCAAACTGTCAGCAGCAATATTTCTGTTGGTCATGACCACAATTTTTAGAGGTGACTAGAGAGTTTGAGTGGCTTAGTTCTTGACCGGCCAGACAAAAACAACCTGTTTCTTAGCATGCATTCTGAGCTCTGCATATTATTCAGCCCTTTCATGGTACCTCAAGTTATTAATCATAAATGGAGGCATCCAAAAATCCTGATCAGTTTTGAAACTCATGGCCTCATTTAGCTTTCATAACAGCTTGTTTCTAACAAAATCTGATGCAGAGCCAAATGAAGTGTGTGTTTAAATGATCCCTTACCTAAACTATCATGAAAATTTCAGATGGGATGAGAAGGAGGAATGCCACAGAGGGCAGCTTGTTGGAAGCTTGCTACTACTTAGAGACTAAAATAGTGTAATCAGCAAACACTCAGTCACTTTAATGCTTCTTCAGTGAAATCCAACTTTCTGTTTTATGTCTTAGCTATGCTCTTGCATTTTCTTCAGTTGCACACATGCAGATACAAGAATATATTTTAGTTAGGAGGCACCTTTGTTTTCCTCTTTGGTGGAAACTATAATTAAGGACTGACTTGGGTGACCTCTTGATAAATATAATACAATCAACATGGCTTTGTAAATGCTTCATAAATTGTTAAAGCTCTTTGAAGTAAACATTGAGAAGATCCAGATGGGTTTCCAGAAGGCTTTTGCTGAGGTCTTCCATCAAGCCTCCCAAAAGAAACAGAACTTTCTGGTTGGGATATTACAGAAGAAGTCTGTATGTAAACAAAATGTTGTTTATCTGATAGGAAATTATAGGAAACAAAGTCTGAGAGTCAGTGATTGATTTCTAGAGGAGGAACAAGGAGACATCAAATAAAACTGAGGTAGGCCAAAGGCTAAGATGTGAGACAATCATGGGATTGTGGACACTATCATTTAAATGCAGAGGGTTGAAATTTACCTTTTAATGGATCAAAAATGATTAGGGAAATAACTGGAACAGAATCCCTCAGATGCTATTAAACACAAAGATACTGTTTGTGGCCAAGTGAATCGTGAAGTTTCAACTTGCCGGAAGCCAGAAGGATTTGAAAGAGATGTTTTATGAGGGAAGGAGTTTTAAGGTGAGACTCAGTGGTGTCCACTTACAGGCCATGAGGCAACAGGCACAGACTGGAACCCAGGCAGTTCCATCTAAACAGGAGGAGAAACTTCTTTGCCGTGAGAGTGCTGGAGCACTGGAGCAGGCTGCCTAGAGAAGTTGTGGAGTCTCCTTCTCTGGAGAGATTTCAAACCTGCCTGGATGTTGTGATCCTGGGCAACATGTTGTAGGTGTTCTTGCTTTCAGAGGCAGATTGGACCGGATGATACCCAGAGGTCCCTTGCAGCCCCCCCACCATGCTGGGTTTCTGCTGCCTTCTTACACTCTTTCCTGAATGTAAGGCTTGCTGAGAGCAGCATAGTGGACTTTGGTCTGATATAGCACAGTTATCTCATGATATGTAATTATTTAGCATGATTTATCTCATTTCTGCCTTGGTTTGTTTCCATTCCCCCAAGCACACTTTCTTTGACCTATTATGTTTTCTGTTCTTCTTATTGATTGCTCACAGGGGCCAAGCAACTTCCAAAAAGCTTTCTTCTGCTCTCCTGTTAACATACTGTGAGGCTTCATGTGCTGATAGCCTGTAAAACCAGGACCCACTAGGAATTATTAGCATTTTGAGGTAAGATTATTTTTTTTTTTTGGCTCTTTGTTCAATACACTGAATGGAAACGTGGGGAAAATTCAGGGTTAATCAGCTACACAGACATTTAGACATCTAAAGGAAGGACCTTCAAAAGTATCTGTGGGTTTAAGAATATTGCATGCTGGGGAAAGACACTTCTGTAGATGTTTTCCCTAATTACAGCTGGTCACCAAATTGGGGGGTTTTGCCTCATTTAGAACTCATCCTAAATGAAGAGAAAATCATTCCATATAGACTGCTGTCATGGCCTGGAAATTCTGTTTGAATTTCATGTCAAAGTCATTTTATGAAATATTTTGTGACAGAAATGTTAAAATTAAATGCTTCACTACCTCTGGCTCTGAACAGGAAATTCTCTGAAGATGATTTTTAGTTAAATTTTATAGTCTGTCAGACAAAGAAGCAGAGGAGAAGCTTAATCTGTAGTTTTGGTTTTGTTTTGCCTTTTTCTCTAGCCATACCAGTGTCATGAGAGTGTCACCAAAACGAGGTCCTCAACACCAAGAGAAAGATTTAGAGAATACCTGCTTCACCCAGCAAGGCTTCTTTGGGGTCATATTTTCTTTGCATGTAGGTCCTAATCTTGTGGGGTCCTGTTGTCCTAAGCATGTGTTGTACAAACTGGAAAAGAGAGGAAGATATCTACTTTAATCCATGCTCCTCTGTACTTCATCCAATTTTAAAAGATCACCCCCATCTGGTCTCCTTGCAAAACTCAGCATGATTTCTTAAAAAAACAAAACAAAAAAATCTGTAAAGTGAATCCACAAACAAATAAATTGATCATTTGCTACCTGCTAGTTTTGCTGCAGCTGAAATTTGGCTCTTAACAGTGAAAGTGTATTTCAGTGTATTTCCTTTCTTTTGTGATGGGAGCAGTGACTGAAATTGATTCCAAAGAGACCAAGGTATGTGAGAATGGCTTAATCAGTACCAGATACCTAACCTAATCAGTTCTAATCAGTAGAGAGTGAGACACTTGTGAAAAACCACCAGCTTGTCTTTTGGATTGAAATGCCCTCTTCCTTGCCAAATTACACCTGAACTGACTTCTTTCCCTCCTCAAAACAAAAATCAGGCCTGAAGAGACAAAAAGTGAAAGTCCATTTAAGGGTTGCACAGAGGCCCTATGTGTAATTTATTTTCTTGTGAAGCTCAAGAGGCTGCCTGTCTTTGGGAGAGTCGTGGTGGAGACACTGCAAATGTTCATATAATTGGGCTCTGTCTTTCAAGGAAGTTTCAGCCATTGTCCCCCTGAAGGACTGGTGCTGCCTCCTTGGAGAATATGTTCCAAATAGTAAGCACAGTGCAGGAATGTAGAATGTATTGTGTTGAGGAGTAAAATCTGGGAATGCCTCTCATTAGATGTCACGTCTGGATTCTTTTTTGATGTTGGTTTTTAATATACATGCTCCTGATTTTGGAGTTTTCTTCTGAAACTTGTAACAGCAACCATTCTATTTCGGTGTGAAGTCTTTTCTATTAACAGTGATCAAAATGAAATATTTCATTTGGATTAGAAAAGTGACACTTGAGATGAATGAGGTTCTGCTGTATTTGGAGGGTTGGATGTTTTTGATGTATGATCTAACTTACGGAGTCTGAAAATTAATTGCACAAAGCAGTTCATTTATAAACAGATAACAAAAAAA
>VWYK01013235.1:1775-20666 GCA_013399775.1 Semnornis frantzii
TGGCCACCATCAAAGGCTGCATTTCTGCTCAGGTATAGGTATTTTTAACTCCTGCCAATATTTCTGACCATCCACAGCCAGTATGTATTCTGCTGCAGGAGATGACAATCGTGTTTTTCCTGAATCCACCACCCTCATTTAAAAGACAAACCCAAAGCTGTCTTACTTTAGAAGCCAGTCTTGCTTCAGCACTGGGTATGAGAGATTTCCAACTACTGTTCTGTCTGGAGGTAGTTTGGTATTGTTTTCAGGAGTTGTGCTTGATCAGTAAATAAGGGAACTTCAGGAAAGTATTTCTTATTTTATTGAAAAGTACATGCAGAGATTTGGTTGCCTGAATGTAGTGAACCGCAGAATGCAATAAATATTTTTCTTATGCATGCTGCCTGATCTCAGACTGGAAAATGGCATAAACAAACTGTCAGCTGAGGAAAAAATGCTGAATTCTCTGTAGCCCATCAGCAGCTGCAGGTTTAATTTTAAAGAAAGATTTGGACACATTTCCTGACTTTTTCACCTTTTTATTATTATGCTATTACCTGTGTTAACAGCACCGTGGTGGCAGCTGGTTTTATCAGACTACCAGTTGCACACTGCAGTCTTGTTTACTGTTTTGGTGCTTATACACCATTTCTTCTGGAAATCCTACAGTAAGGGGACTAAATGCCTCAGTGCTGATCAGAGTAGATTACATCTGTAGTGAAATGCATAAACCTGGCATCTAAATAACACTACCTTGTTGTGATAGCATTTCGTATGTTGATAGCTTTTTGTGTTCTCTTTTCCATCAAATGCATTTGCAAGGATTGTACTCGGGTTTAAAGCAGCCTATTCCTTTTTATATTAAGTATAGCAGCTCAGAAACTAGCAGCCCACAGTTTGAGGGAGTGATTCCTTCACAAGACTGTGGTCATTCTTTTAATCTTCCATCTCCTTATTTTAGGTAACAATTTGGTCACAAGGACAATATCATGCACCAGAATGCATCTGGCAAGAAAATGAAGATGCTATTGCCAGTAGCTGTTGAGTTAATAAATGTCAATGCTGAATGAAGGACTGTGACACCTTGAACATCAGATCTTACTGTGCTTCTCAGACCTCATTGCTCATATTTTTGCTGGATTATCTCTGCAGTTGCATCACTTTCCTGAATTTTGATATGATTATTCTAATATCAGCTATGCAGAGAAAAAGTTCAGTGTATGAGAAAAACACCTTAGCAGTTGAATGGCAAGGAGCCCTGACATACTTGTACTGTCCTTTGTGGAATCTGTTGTCTGTCTTCAGCTCCCCTTGCTTTTCAAAGATTCAATATTACAAATGGGTATGAAAAAAATAATCCATTCCTGCAGGTGTAATCGGAGAGAAAGAGATAGCATTCAGCATTCCCTTCAGAAAGTAAAACCCTAGCAAAGGCACTCAATAGACTTCAGCTCTTGGAGACTCATTACTTGTAGTAATTTCACAGGCTTCTTCCTTGTACTCTGCTGTCCTATTCTCACCTCTAATTGTGTAATGCTTGTTCATTCTCTGTGTTGTAACCCCTGCGCTCATTAAGGAGAGGAAAATGTGCAGCTAACTTCAGTTAGTGTTGTGATATAAACATTATCCAGCACACGTTTCCTTTCCTGCTACGTTCACATTGCAGGTTAATTTTGTTCTTCAAGCCACAAGGGGCATATATTCACCCTGTATTTTGCAGGCGAGTTGGAGGTCATTCTGCATGTCCTCTGAGCATGGCAGAGGTGAACCAGCTCTAACTTTAGAACTCTGTTTAATCTATACTCGTTATTTCTTACATCAAATAAACATACAGAAAAAAAAAAATCCTTCTCCTTGGGGGATTGTTTCCACCCAAAGGAGAATTTCTCTCCAAAACCATAGTATTCAAACCCAGAATTACATCATTCCCACATAGTTTTTTCTTTATTGTTGCTTCTTCTCCAATTTTTTTCTTTCTTCATTTGAAATAAATTGAAAGCAACATCCTTAGGCTTGGGCACAAGCACATATGTCTGTCATGGAAATGTTTCCATGATTCTCTATGTATATTCTGGAAGGAGACTTTCAGGAAATCCTAAAGAAAGTCAATATTTGCCCAGTATTGCAGTAGGAATATAACATTTCCACAGGAACCTGAGATTCATTCCACAGCAGAAGAAAATGTCCCCCAAATTGCCTTGGCAAAGGTTGCTGGACAAGAACCTTGTGCAAGGCAGCATTTGCTTCACTTCTCCTACACTCACCTTTCATTCCCCATAACATAATTTTTCTCTGCACAAAATGACCCCTGTGCCATATACAGCACAAGCTTTCCTCCTGCCTTGTCCCCAGCCTCCTAGCAACATCAAGCCCTCTACCAGCGGCTGCTCGTAGGAGCTCTGAGTAAGAGTGGAGAAGAGACAAGGTAGTCACAACGCATGTCATCAGCCCGGCCCAAGGGTGGAGAGGCGATGGAGTGCATCCACAGCCTTTGCCTCTGACTTGCTGTCCACCCCCATCCTTCCTTCTCAGCTCATCTCTCACTCCTTCCCCAGCCCACACCGCAGACTCTGGCTGCTTGGTTCACATTTCCTGAGGTTCTGCTGTGTAATTTTAACAAGCAATGTTCAAGGTGCAAGGTAAATCCTACCCGCGATTGGCTGGCAGGCAGCTACACACATCTCTGGAGAGTGGGTGAATCTTCTTACTCAGAGGCTGTAGTTTCAGAACAGCTCAGCTGGATCCAACAGAATTTATCTGAATTTACTGTGGGAGAAAAAAAACCTAACCAGACTCTGACCCAGTATATGAAATGCAGATAACTTAATACTGCTATTAGAAGCTGTATTTTGTATTTTTTCGAAGTCATTGCTTGACTTAGAAGCAATGATGTATACGTATACATCAGCTGGTCTCACTTTGTCCCTAAAAATAACAGGAAGGAAGTGGTTACAGAGCTATTTTATATATATTAACACCATCTACACTTGCTGAAATATTTTTCCGGGAGTATGTGTTTTTGTAAGTCTAAAGTTAACATCTACTTAGCAACTAATGCTAGTCAACTAGTAAGAGACCCAAAAAATAATGCATGCAAGCATTATATTGTAATGGATTTATGCTTTGAATGTGGGAGGAAGTTACTTTGTATTAGCTAGTCTTTAGAAACACAGTGCAGTCACACAGCTTAATTAACCCTGAAGTAGCCGAAATAGTATTTCCTCTGAAGATATTTATCTACCTTATAATTACATTTCAGTACCTGAAAGGGACCTACAGGAAGGCTGGGGAAGGACTGTTTAGAAGGGCTTGTAGTGATAGGCCGAGGGGCAATGGTTTGAAACTGGAGCAGGGGAGATTTAGGTTGGATGTAAGGAGGAAGTTCTTTAATGACTGGAGCAGGTTGCCCAGCAAATGTGGCTGAGGCCCTATCCTTGGAGCCATTCAAGATCAGACTCAGTGTGGCCCTGGGCAGCCTGATCTAGTTGGAGGTGCTCCTGCTGACTTCAGGGGGATTGGACAGGATGACCTTTGAGGGATCCTTCCAACCCAATGCAATCTGTTAATCTGCAGGCCATCAACCAGGAAAATTGGCACACTCTGGAGTTACTGTTACATACCTAATTTATTTTGTTTTTTTTTAAGAATGAAGAAGGAAAAAGTATTTCTGTCTAACTAGATGTGCTATCTCTGTGTAACTATCTGCTCTATGGGAGTCTGCTCTGGGACACAGAATCCTTTATTTTTCATGATAGCAGCAAGACAGGAGGATGTTTGGAGACAAATACATAAAGTACAGATCTAAATATAAGAAAGAGGTCCTAAAGCTTGACGAGAGTAACTCTGTTAAATTCAGCGGAATATGTGCATGTATCAAGATGACCGAGATAAAACTCAGGAAGGAGCAGGAAATAATGCTTGAAACTAATTATTGCTAACCAGAGAAGCTGAGAGAGATTAATTCCTGATAAAAATGGTCCTGACTTCTCATATGACACATGACTTAAATTATGCTAAATAATATGTTCCTCCTGAAATGAATAATAATACTTTGCTCTCGTGTAGAGCCTGTTGGTTGAGGATTTTAACTTGTGCTAAACACCTCAATTAATCAAAGGTCAATCTGTCCTAGATGTAGAAAGCAAAGCAGACAATAGTCTGAGGAAGACTCAAAGAAAATTTTGTTCTTTCCCAAGCTTTGTGACCCTTTTTAAGCCAACAGTTTCACAAATTTGCTTTCTCTCAAGTTCTTTGAGGCAATCTACTGCCCTGTGGCACACAAAGGAAAAAGTTTCACCCAGTACTTCTTCCAAATCAATTACTTTTTCTTGGTCAAAATAAGGCAGGAAGAGCAAAACCCTTTTTTTATAGCCTGAATGCCACACAAGTGCTGAAAGGCTTGTTATAGCCATGGCCTAAATCTAACAGGACCTTGTAAGGTTGGTGAGAGAGATTTGAGCTACTTTACAAGTCTGTCAGATCCATACAATTTAAGTGAAACTCTCAAAATCATGCTACATGGTCAGTGACAAAGCTGGGAGTAAACCCCACTGTTGCCACCATGAATCACTAAGTACTAATTATTTCCATTTATTTCATTTACTTTACAGGCAGATCCTCTTTCCAACCACAGCAGAAACAGCAGAGCCTGGCCAGCAGAATGTACAGCCCACTGCAAGCAGTGAGCATCATTATCTTTTAACTAGTCATTTTATCTTATCTACAAGTTTCTACAGGACAGGCAGGGTCAAAATCCAAAACATATCAAAGACCAGGAGATGAGACACAACCAGCTAGGTATATATCAAGCTCTCCAAAATATTCTTTATATTACTGTTTTAAATTGCAGTACAGGGAAAAGAATACACCTTTAAGTGATGATGATTTTAGATTAAGCATTTACCCAAGACAGGCTGCAATATCATACACAGACAAGAGACTGTTATTTTTGAATGGCATCAAATTGTCAATTGAAGCACAGTGGGTAGGAAAATGCTGCAAAGGGTTTTGAAAGTAATTGCTCATCTGTGGAGTAAAATACATCCCTTTTAAAGCCCTGCTGTGACCAGTACAAAATGATCAGGGGTGAGAGCCTGCATGTGGTCTCCCGACAGGTACGAAACAGAAGGAAAATCTTTGTCCAACATAGGTCTGGTACATTACAGGTACATGAATAAGCCAATACAAAATGATGATGGAAAGTTATCCTAGAAGTAAAACTTCTCTGAAATCAAGGTGGCTGAGATTTAAAACATTAGCTGATTAGAACAGAGGCTAGCAAAATTTCAAACAAGGGAATTCAGAACTGTATTTTTCTTTCTTAAATTAGAGGAAAAGTGTGACAGTAGGAATTCAGCAGAAGCTCAGCAAGAGCATCCCTTCAAGGGATGAGATGTTGCTAATTAGCTGCCTGGTGGCATCTTAACTCTATGGAAGGAAGGCAGGAGCTCCTTGCTTTTGCTGCTTCTGGCATTCATATGCAACTGCAAGCCAGCCCTTCCTGCAGACATCCCCCTGGAGATGCTACACCTGCAGCCGCCTGCTACATGCTACTCAAACCTGCTTGCTTCCTGACCTGAGCACCGTCTGATATCTTACAAGAGTCTTTGATTTTGGTAGCCAGTATTTGCTGTGGTTCATCTACTTTTGTTGTCAACAACGTTCCCTTTGATGCATGGATGAAACACAGTGGCAGAAAAATGTACACTGGAAGCTTTATAGCAGTTTACCTGAGTTGCTCAGTGGTTGCTTTGCAAGGGCATGGTAGGGTTGTAGTGCCATGGCACAGGGCACCAGGTCTGTCCCTAGCTCTAAGGTTTTGTTAGCTTGCATGTCAGAAATCCACGCAGGAGCTTTGAAATTTACCATCTCAGGCTGTATTCATATGCACTATGCCCTGGGAAAATTGTCTAGATCTATGTTAAAGGCAAAAACTGCTTTGGAAATCTGTAGCTCAACACAGCAATGCACTTGCATAAAGCCCTCTCTCGATTACCAGGTCCACTCGTGATGCAAGCCTGGACCCTCTTCCAGTGCAAGAGGGAATAGCCAGCAAATGAAAGAAAATGCAACTTCTACAGATTATTTTTTTCCTGCTTGCATCCACCCCTTATGTTTGAACATTTTCCTGAGCTCTAAAGACCTACTTTATGTGGGAAAAGAGTATCTGTCACAGCTTCAGCTTAAAGAGCATCCTTCAGTTTTCTTCAGAGAGTTGTGGCATCTCGTTGGGCTCCTCTTGCTGTGAGTTTACAGGGTGTGCATTAGAGGTTGTGCGTGCAGCTGTAGAAGGAAATACATATTAAATGAGAATGGAGTTCACATAATCACTTTATCCAGCTACCAGTGATAAGATATCCTATCATTTGCTGCTTCAGCCTGGCAGGCATTTCTGAATTTTCAGTTTTTTTAGATGTTGTCTTAAACCAGCTGCCACAAATGCAGCCAAAATCTGTTTCAAAGGAGGGTGTGAACTGCTGTGTGAACTACTCCACCAAAAGGACTGAAAAGCTCTATGGGCTTGCTTTTGTATTGCATCAAACCTTTTAATTTTCACCATGCAAAATGGAAAAAAAAAACAAACCAAAACGACTGCCTTCATGGTTCGAGGGAAAGTTGCCTTAAGTATAATGTGATATAAATAATTACACCAGTGGAGGGCAATGCAAATGTGAACTCAGCTGCTTCCTGCCAATTTGTCCCTTTGGAAAATAAGAGAATAGGGAACAGCTGGCCATTGGCAGGGACGCTCTTTTTGTAGGCACTGCTCTCCCAGAGGACAGATTTGTCTCTGAATAGTGAGGCAAAGGGAACGTGGGATTAAATTTAGGATAAATCCAGATTCTTTTGATGTTTTGGCAGAATTCTAAAGGGATTGATAATAGTCTTTTTGCAAGTAGGGAATGGCCACAGTTCTATCTTCTGAGAATGAAACTGATTGTCTGAACTCCAGTTTTAGGGCTTGGTTAAAAGGTGACATGAAACTGCACTAAAAGCCATAGGAATCAGTCTGGGGTTTGCTTTTGGAAGGGTCTTTGTTTGACAAATTTTCTCAACAGTTGTGTTGTTTTTTTTTTTTCCTGGTGGGCATCAACACAATGCTTTAAAACAGGTCTGTTCTGGCATCCTACAAACCTTCCTTGAAGTTCAGCCTACACAGGGAATGCGATAAAAGCAGTGGCAAAATCTTGTCAGCAAGTAGGAAATCATGTTTGGCTTCCATTTTAGCTCCTGTGATGACTTCATTGTTTTAGACAGTAAACTAACTGCTGGCTTGGCCTTTCACCTTCTGTCCCAAACAAGCACTGCCGAAAGATATTGAAGTATTTTTTGTTTTCTGAGATGAAATGTAGCAGTGTGATATTTTGGCAGAGGTTAAGCATCCAACAGTCAGTAAAAGTATATTTGGTCTGAAAGATGGCATGCAGTACTTGTACACCTAATAAAAACCATGGCTTCTGCCCTGTGCAAAGGGCAGTAAAAAGACCCCTAAGGTCTGCAGAATATTTACTGGTGGAACTGGCCCAATAATTGAATCACAGATCTTTATTCTTTATTAGTCTTGCATGCTGTAGAGTCCTTAATGTTGGTGCAAAGTGAGCAGAAAATTAAATAAAAACATTTTTCCCCTTTCCCCCCCCTTCCCTCCCTAAAGCTGCAGCCCTCCAAGTTTTTCATACAAGATCTGCATATGCTTGTCTTGCCTGGTAAATCTGTATCAGATTAGGCCTGGGCACACAACTAAATTGTTGTTTAAGTGGTCACAGCACATGACTTAGTGGTTACATGAGCTTTAAAAGAGGCTACCTGACATAGAGGCTATCAGAGTGAAGCCACTCCATTACCATGTCTTGAAGAGCTTAGTAGGCTTGTGCTGTGCAGCAGTTTCTGTCACGTGAATATGACATTTCCAAGGTCATATTAGTCATAAAATTTTGCTTTCCTTGGGAACTGTCTGTGTTGTTCCTTGATTTTACACAAAACTTTGCACAGCAATAAATGCTGGCACTGAGAGAAACTGCTGTTGAAAAAGATAAAATAATAGTGCAGTAGTGCTTTGTCTGGGGCTTCTTAGACTGACTTTTTTCTGCTGGTGAGGCATGAAGTGAAATTACCTTTCGGATTGGCATTGGTGATAAATATTTGCATAATATAACCAATGCACAAAGTTGGGTCACTTTGTTACAGTCATTCCCTACCCTTACAACCAGCACAATAAACACTGCCAAAGTGTGGAGGAGCCAGACCTATCTGTCTTTCAGCAGGAGATGCAATCTTCTCAGCACCAGACTTCATTTTGGGTTGGGGTTTTTCATTATTTGCACTACCACCCATCTCTCATTCGGTACACAGTGTGATATGATCTCTGCAGTCGTTTTCTCCAGGGGTTCTGCATTCTTTTTCCTCCTTGTCTTTTGATGAAAGGCCTGCAATCATTTCAGATAACTGAGGAAGTGCTTGCCTTTGACGTTGTTTGTTTTGCTGCTTGGTAGTGTGATATTTGTCTCAATTTCAGTTTCACCTCCAGGTTATTAGTCATACAGCTCTTCCTTCAAGTTGTTTTACATTGGCAGTGACCTGCAGGGGCCTCACTGCAGCCATTGGCACAATGGGATGAACATACAGAACAACTTACGAAGTCAAGACCTTGATTTGTCCGGTAACGCAGGGTTTTCAGTTCATTTTCAGAACCTGGTCCAACATCTTCTCACTGCTTTTGCAATCATTCTGTAGCTGCACTGTAACACAGGTATTAGGCAAAAGGCAGGATTAGATTAGCAGGGTAACTTTTCCCACATGTTCATCATCAGCATAAGTAAAAAGGTGTGAGGCACCAAGAGCCAAACTGTAGCTCATGGTCAGTGATTCTCTTTGTTAAGAGCCTGATACAGTTCACAGTTTTCAATTTTGTGTAGTAACCTGCAGGAAGCTCTACCAGTCAAGTTCAGTGCCGCTTAGCATGTGGTCTTGCTGATTTTCACTTGGTGCTTTAGGTTTTGGTTCAGTGCCAGAGGCACCCTTTGGTTTCAGCCAGGGTTGTGGGCTCTGCTATGAGGACAGTGGCTTTAAGGAGTGGGAGTGACCAGCTACTGATATGGGAACAATTTACGCTTTCATTAAGATTTAATTTTTGATTATGCAGTTCTTCTGCAGTTAAAACACAGGTATAAGTGAGGCAGCAATGCAATTATGCCATGTAGCCATTCATACAATCTGTCTGAAGAACAAGCAGCCTTGGTTTTTTAACCTAGCTGTATCTTCAAAGATATTTTAGTGCTTAGGAATACAAGATGCTTTACATTCTCTTCAGTGCCCCCTTGATACTGAGCCTAAATTAAACTGTTCAGGCTGACACAGGCCTGCATCCTAACAAGGTTAGCATGACAGACCTGGTTGTGTATGGTGTATGTTAACTTCTTTCCCCTGGTGAACTGTTACACACAACTCTGATGGAACAAAAAGCAAAAATTGCTTCTTGAGAACAATCATTTCCACCCACTGAAGTGCAGGCAAAGCAAAGACCTGGAACAAGAAGGAAGAATGTCTCCTCTGGCTTAGACCTTTGCCTTTCCTTGAAAGTTTAGTATATTCCTATCAACGCTGTTATTTCCCACTCTGCACTGGGAGACTCAGATTGCTTGCCAGAGCTTCTCCAGCAGTCAGGCTTTATTCCAGCTGCTGTCAGGCCATGAAATCCTACTTCCTTTTCTCATCTTGAACTTCTTTGGTGATTTACTGTTCTCTTTGATCCTGGGCTTTAGCCTGGAAATAGTAAACCTTGCTAGCCAGACTTGATCTGGATAGCAGAGCAGGGATATTCTCCCACAGCTCCACATGCTCTTCCCTTGGGAAGTCTTGAATCAGTCACCATTTAATTTCTTCTTTGTTCCCTCCCTCATTTTTTTCACTAAGTAAGAGTCTCTTGACTCGACAAACAGAATAGTTTCAGACCAGGAAGCTTAGATATGCTTATCTTATATTAAGGGGTTAGACAGTAGAAAGGGAGATTTTAAAGAAAGAAGCCCACTGATTTGGAAACACCAGTAGGTAAGTAACAGGAAAAAAGGTGCCCCAGTAGGTGTTTCATGGTATTTTTTCTCCTGCTACTTCAGTTGTCTCTTAAATGCTGGGCTTCATATGCTGCTTTCCATATGTGAGAATGAGTTGAATTATACAGCCAAGTGTGCTGACAGGTTGGTGTCTTGCTTTCTAATGGATCAAGTCTGCACTTCTTTCTTGAGAGCAAGCTTTTATAGCTTGTCTGAAGCTTTCTGGTACATGTATTATGAAGCACAGGTATATGTAGGCTAAAATTTTCAGCCCTGAGCAGATGTAGTTAGGCATCCTAAATCTATATCTAGGTACTTAAGCAAATGTGATTTTCAGAGGTAGGGAGCATTGAAACACATTTAAAATAATTTTGAGCTCAGTACTTTTGAAGATCAGATGACATTTTTTTATGCCTAAGTGTAATTTCAAGCTCTGAAAATTTTGACTGTATGATGAAAGAGAGCTTTAGATTATATGTCCATTTAAAAACATTTCAGGGGGATAAAACTCTCATTACCTTATCTTTTTTTTTCCATACTGACATAGAGTGGGTTTCTGAACAGAAACTGTCCAAGTAACATCTTCTCACATCTTTAACATAAGTTATTTAAAAATCAGCCCTTTTCCTTCCTGTGGTCTGCAGTGACGAGCTGTACGACAAAGCCTTGCCCAAGAAAAGTGTACTTCAAGGCCATCATTCTGGTAACTGCTCCTTGTATGGTCAGTGCTATTTGTGTTTATGCTTTCTTTACTGAAATAAGCAAAGAGGGACTCACAGCAATTCCTTCCAAATCTAACAGGACATCAGTTTTACAGACTTTGTCCTCCGTTCTCAACACATCGAAGAGCTTCCAATTCCTTTCATTTGAAATGTAACCACAGACTAAACCTGAGTAGCAGTCATTTTTTAAGGGAGCACAGAGGCACAAGCACCCCACACTACTGAATTACACCAGTGTACTTTAGCGAGTTCCCTCTTCACAAGCTGGATTTCCACTGGCAGCACTCTGAGCCTACTTCTAGCAATTCCTGTGGCTGTGTTACAGTATGGAACATAAAAAATTGAACAAGAACGAAGATTATGAAGAAATTCCTGTTGTGAGAAGCAAAATATTGTTCGTGAGAGGTACTCAAGAGACTAATCTCTGAATTTAAAAGGCAGTTTCACTTCATTACAATGGTTTGAGCAATATAAGCCTGATTCTGCAAGCACTTCTGCATGAGTAGTATTACATGAATGGGCAGTTCCATCAGGTTAGGTTTGTATGTACTTCTTATGGTTAAGTGGCTGGACAAGGTCAGACCTCTCTCACTCGTGTCTTCTCAGGGATTTGCTTTCATTTTTTCTGTAGTAGAATGCAAGTATTTGTTCAGCTCCCTTTCGCTGCCAACTTTGTCTCTCTGAACAACTTTGTTTTGACTTCATGGTCTTGAAGCTAACAGAGTCTTGGTTTGCACAGAACCCTGTCACATTTTGTCCTGGTACCTTATAAATGAATGCAGCTCTTACAACATAGAAAACCCTAAATTCCAGCCCCCATAACAAATGCTCTTGAGTGGGCTGTGTGCCATTGTAATTGGTATCAGCTATTTAATCTGGATCAACTTCAGCAATTTTGTGTATGATGCTCCAGGAGTTGCTTACGCAGCTCACATCCCAGATGGTGTCTTGCTGGTAACACATAAGGAGTCTCAAAAGGATCAACTGAAGTTTGAAACACTCGAATTTATCTTACTACTAGAGAAATAATAATAAAAAAAGGGATTATATGAAGATTATTATCAAGTGAGTAAGATGCTTTAGAAATTACTTTTAATTCCTCTGTTGCTTTACAAACAAAACCAATTTTCAGATGCCGTCCCAAAAGATGCAGCATTTAGTACTTGAGCTGAAGGGGTCAGCTCTGCCATTAGGGCCTCCCCAGGTGGCTTTTTCAAGGAATTCACACTGGCAACACAACGCCCAGCAGAACTTCCATGCAAAGTCATTTATTTACAACAAGCGCCTCCCTCAGCCTTGCCTCGATGCAGTCCGCACCTGGGCTCCAGCCACTGCCTGTGGTGTGGCCCAGCGGAGCTGCCAGGGCGGCGGCAGGAGGGGGCTGCGGCTCCCCGTGCACCAAAGGTCGGCTTTATGGAGACCACCAGCGCTTTCTAGAGGTGGGGACAAGGTGAAGCCCTCCCGCTCCCTCGCTGGCAGGAAGGGTCTTCCTTCATCGGCCGCCCTCCCAAACTTTGGAAGCCCAAAGGAAGCCCGCCCGGCGGCTGTGAGAAGCTGTTGGCTCGCCTCCGTCTCTGACAAGGCACAGTGACTAACGTTTCTCCCCTGAAACACACTGTGTTCTCCGGCGTGGCCGTGCTCAGGGCTTTCCATCCCAGAGGCGCCAGACACCAGCTAACGTTAGCCTGGGCACAGCGCTGCCTTCCCGAGCGAGATCTCTTCCGACGGTCCCCTCCGGTCGGGTAGGCTCCTGCCAGCGCCTCTTAGCCTCCGGCGATCGGCAGAGGCGGCCGCGGAGGCCGGGCTCCCTCTGGGCGGCAGGAGGTGAACGGCAAGCGGCGGCTACTCCCTCCCACACCCCAGTGTCGGTCTCGCCTCCTCCAGCAGCAGCAGTAGCGGGTCACCTCTGCGTGGCTGAACCGTGCTGAGTCGCGCTGTGCTGCGCTGCCTGCCGGCCGCAGGGCTGCCAGAGAAGCTGCGAGAGGCACCTCGCCGCTCCCCCTCCTCGGCGCGGGCTCGGGGGCGCTACCTGCGGGGCCACCGCCGGGCTGCGGTGACATTGGGAGGAGACTCGTCCGAGGGCGGCGCCGGGGGGACGGGAGCCGCTGTGCCCGCGGACAGCGGCCGCCGCAACTCGCCCTCACTGGGGCGAGCAGGCTGGGCTCTGGCTGCTCGGCGCGGCTGCCGGAGCGCTCAGCCCTTCATTTCCTCTCCCCGTCGTGTTGCTGGAAGCTCGGGACTATAAATAGCAGCCTTGCCAGACACCGACCGACACACGCACTCACACCGGAGAAAAGTGTCGCGCTGCCCGCGCTGCCGCCGGGCGGTCGCCCGCCCAGCCGCCAGCCAGGTAACCGCCGCTCGGGGCGGACAGGCAGCCGGGGTTCATTCTGCGGGCGAGGGTTTTGTCTCCTTGTTTCCCCGTTGGCTCCGGCGCGTCAGGAGAGATTAAAAGCTGGGAATCGGCTCTGGTAAAGTCCCTCTCTTTTATTCCCTTATTAAGTTTCTTAAGGTTACAGCCCGCAAGGCGTGCACAGCCCGGGCAGAAGGTGAAGGCGCTCTCGTCGGGGGCCACTGCAGCTCGGTGATCGCTTCTGGCAGGCTGCCCTCCGGCCCGGGACCGCGTTGGGCTCTGCGACCCGGTCGGGGGCGTGCTGCCGGGGCGTCCTCCAGCTGAGACCCCTGGGGCGTCTCTCTTATTTTCCCCGCTCCCCGCGCCGGCGGCGCTGCCCGCCCGGCAAGGAAGCCTCATCGCCGGGCTGCCCCCGCGCCGCTGCAGCCGGGGCTCCTCCGAAGGGGCCTGAGCGAGGGGGGGCTTGAGGACCTTATTTGCAGCCGTTTTCTGTCGTGTTAAAAAGTCGGGGGTACTTGACAGATGAGGTGGGTAGCAGGCTCCGAAGGTACCCTTAAGGGGTTAATTTGGTAGAGTAATTCCTCATCCCCATCTTGCAAATAACAGAGTCTGCTGAGATGTGATGGACATTACAAGGAAGGTATTAAATACAGATAAGTTGAGGAAAGTTGTAACTTGAAATTGTAGCAGCCGGAAGAGGGAGGTTGGAGGGGGGCGGTGATATTTAATTTCTGGACTGTGATCAAGTGGAGCTGTCTTTTCCTTTCCCCCAAATGACACACAGCTTTTGAAGCATGGATGTCAGGTTGTGCTGCTTGTCTGGTCTCCAAAGCTAGCCCGGTGCCTTGTCTGAAATCAAAATGTTAGGATGAAGTCTTTGGGAGCTGTGTTTTCATCTACTGCATAATGATGTTTTCATTTCTCTTCCTTGCTAGATGAAATGTACTTGTTTATTTACCCTTTAACGATGTGTTAAAATAGAGCTACTAAAATCAGACCATAGAAATGCCATTTAAATCTGCCTTTTAATCTTGAAAACAAGACTAATTTGAAGTCTTCACTGGTTTACAGGCATCCTTTATATTTAGAGGATGTCTACATAGCAAGAATGACAGGGGAAAATACTTGTTTCTTGGTCTGTATCAAAGCAAGAATTTATGTAAATAATTGGTTACTAACAAAACTTGTATTTTGTTATCAGCAGATAAAGACTGCTGTCATACTTGTAAATACTTTAAAAGGCAGTGTTCCAGTATTTTTCTATATTAATTTTTATTTTCAGTGTTATTTTTATTTTCCTTGTTTAAGTCTTGAACTACCTTGAGAGCTCCGTGATATCTTAGGGTTTTGATCCTTTGAACCTGTATATTGGATCAAATTTGTGCATGTAAGACCTCATTACTGTAACTGTCCATGCAGGACTGAATGCTGTTTACTTCACACATTCTGATAATTCCACTGAAATTAAGATACCAATCACAAGATTAATATAAACAGAAATTAGTCCTTTGAGACTTTTACAGCCCTGGTGACGTTAGGGGGAGCATGTGGCAGTACTACTGCTTAAGAGCCCTGGGTTTGCTTTTTTCCCTCTGGTTTCTGACAGTTTTCTACAATGGTCAAGATAAGATTGTGTGGGGTGTTTGGTTTTTGTTTGTTTGTTTGTTTGTTTTTTCTTGTTTGTTGTGTGTTTCTTTAATAAAGCTTTTTTTTTTAATTGTCTCTCTTGGACTACCTAAGGCTTCAAGTTCTAGATTTCCATGGGGTCTTCATACATTGGAAGTGCAGCTATTTTCTCTGTGACTCTTGTTTTTACTTAATTTTTTCCCTGGAGAGACTTATCTGTGAGGGCGCCTTAGTTCTTTTTGATCACAGGATTCTGTTTTCCTCAGGCTAAGGTATATGAGTTTGAGCAGGTGTATCCAGGTAATCTCCTACAGATCCTCCTTTATGACTGTCTCCTTATCTTCTGGCCTGACCTGAAGATGTCACGATGTTAGGTGAAGGTTTTGAGAATCAAAATGCATACTGTGCTTAGTACCTGAAAGTCTGCTGTACTGTAAGAAGACCTTTCCCCAAAAACCACAAACAAAAAAACCAACCCCGAGGTAGAAGATCTTCCTGAAGCATTGAAGTGAGCCTGAGGAGGACAGCACTGCTGCTTTGCAGTGAAGACTGGAGAAGTGTGGAGGCTGTGAGGTGGTCTGCAGGTGAAGTAATTGTTCAAATAGGCCTAGGTCTATATTAGCTGTGAATTTTGAGGAAAGGTAGGGGGATTGATATGTCTGCTGAATTATTTAGCTTGTTATGGATATATATTTTTAGCATATGACTTCTGCAGAGAAATATGAACTCAGTACTTTTTGAATTTATGTCATGGATTTACAGGAGAAAGCAAGATAGTTTGCTAGGAGAGACAAGCTGAAAGGCAGACAATTACTCCCAACACTACATTTCTTCAAAATATATGACAACTTGAGCTAGCATTCGTAAACACTTGGGCAGTTTCTCTCCCTAATTCATATTTTCGTATTTTTTTCCTATATACCAGATGCTTGTGACTGATGAAAAGTTTTCAGAAAGGCTACTTTTATTTGGCTTAGTTAAATCTTTTGTGCTACATTAATATTTTATTGTTCCATTGATGAATGGCAACTGTTACCACCAAAGTAGCCTGGAGTGATATAAATCAAATTCAATGAAATAATTTTCCTTTTAAATTTTTTTTAATAACTTGGAAACCTAACTTCAGATGTCAAAATGCAGAGTGAATGGAAGGCTGAAATGTTATTTAGGTAGTCCTGGCTTCCTCAAACCTTTATTCTTGCCTACTACTTACCCTGGCTTTAGGACCTCTCCCCACACTTGCAGGTTTTGCCTGCAAATATGGCAGTCTTGCTACAATTAATCCCAGATTCTTCACCTCATGCTTTAGGAGCAGTCACAGTTGATTTGGTTCTTGCAGCCCTTAAGAATCTTACTATTTTTCAAAGGAATGTCTAATTTTTTCTTAAACCCACTAGATAAAGATCTGGCCAGGTAGCTTATCAGGCTGTCCTGATAAGCTGTGGATAGGTGGCCTGCTGCAGAAAACTTGAGACAAACCTTGAAAGGCTGGCTGCATTGTGCAAGGCTTTAGTGCAGTGCTGGACTTCAGCTCAGGGATGTCTTCACAGTGATAGAGGGTTTTAATTACAAAGACTTGTCCACTTGATACAAAACCCATGCTGGCTATTTTTAAAGGAAGTTGAGATTTGTGAATTTCAGTTTCCTGCAGTTTAGAAGACTGTGTTAACCACTTGCTCGCTGAATGTTAAGGAGAAAACAAACCTATACATTAACGATGGAGGACACTGTAGCTTATTTTCCCCGTAGTCTACAAAGGTAGATTTAGTTAATTTGTCAAGTTCATAGCAGATTATTTCAGGGAAGAGCTTCTTTCCCCTTTCCCCCCCCATTTCTTCTGTTATCGTAAGTTAACTCGGGATGAGCAGAACCTCAAACAGCAAATTAGATTTATACAATGCATCCTACTATGAAAATTGCTGTTAGGTGACAGGCTACCTTGTCTGCCTTCCAAGTCTTGGTGTATCTTTTTGGCAAGGTAGGCTGTGATAACATACTGAAAAGTGAGTTGAGCTTCTTAAGCTGTATGTGGTACAGTTATTGATTTGTCTTTTAAGAGGGAGTGAATAGAACAAACTGTATTCACTTGCTCTGGAGGGTTTTCATGTTTACAGTGACAAAGTTTGCATACATCTTTCAGCAATGGTTTTTAAATCGATGTCAGCATCTTTAGTGGGACTATTTAAAAAGGTAGAATTATTTCTGTTTCTAAGGTAGTTTAGATCCAAATTCTGTAGGATTTACCACCCTTCTGAATCCAGAAGAGGCTGGGTAGGACAGTTCTGCTCACGGTAGTTTAAACTCTGTAGCTGCACAGGAGATTTAATGCCACTTTTCTGTAGATTAGGATGCTAATAGGCTTTTTGCCTCAGCCTTAGACAAACTAAGCCTCCTCTTCCTGTTGGTCAGTGAATTTGCCCCATAGGTTCCTTTAGATAGTTTTTTGTATTTAATGAACACAAGGAAGCCAACACAAGCTAAAGGTGCTTACTTGATATAGTAGGGTGTCAAAGTTGTTAAATGTGATGCTGTTTATCAAGTTAATTTCTTTGGCAGCCTGAGCTTGTGCTCTGCTTGCATTACTATGTGCATGGTGTTAAAAAAGCTGTCTGTGCTTTTTTGGTGGGTGTTTTTAGTTTTGTTCTCTATCCTCTTTCTGTGAAATTTCACCCTATGGTCTCAGTGAGAAATTACGCTAAGTACAATAGTAAAGTCAGTCTGGGCTGAGTTTGTCTAGAGAATTTATTATTTTCAATATATACATAATTAACTCACTTCCATTTGTGTACATTTCTTTAATTTTGTTGGCTGTAGTCTCATCAGTAGGAGTTTAGTGCTGTCCTCCTGGTTTAACTGGGACAGAATCCCTGGCCAGCTGTGTGCTGCAGGCCATTAGCAGCTCTGAGTCAGACAAGACAGCTGACCTGAGTTGGCTACAGGTGTATCACAGACCATAAATATCACACAGTAGAAAGGAGGAGGTTTGCTGAGGAGAGGGGACCCTTTCCATTACAGCCTCTAGCTTGGTGCCTCCTTCTGCTCTTGAGGACTGCTTTTCTATTTAGGATGATTTCTCTACCTTTGTGTTGATAGTAGTTTTGTTGCTTCATTAAATCTGTTCTAATGTGAGCCCATGTAATGACAGGACAAGGGGTAATAAGTTTAAACTGGCAGAGGGAAGATTTAGTTTAAACTAGATGTTGGGAAGAAGCTCTTTCCAATGAGGGTGGTGAGACACTGGCACAGGCTGCTCAGGGAGGTTGTGGCTGCTCTCTCCCTGGAGGTCTTCAAGGCTAGGTTGGATGAGGCCTTGAGTGACCTGTTTTAGTGGGAGGTGTCCCTGCCTGTATCCAATCTAAACCATTCTGTGATTCTATCTTGTCTCTTTCTGCTCATCCTCCTCTGATTGGGGGTGTGCGTGTCATTGGATAATAGAGCAACTGCCCTGATTTGGATCCTGATATGGACTAAACTTTCAGTGCTTGCTGTGAAGCCACTAATTTGGCAAATAGAGTGAAATCTCTTGATGTGAGGCAATACAAAGAGTCTAGCTTTTATTGTAATTGTAAGAGGTGGGTGTGTAAAGGCCAATAAAGGAGGAGAAGGTCTTGTGGGAAATAAGACTTGATTGGTTTTGGACAGCTTTTCATGTACCATCAGGTTTTTTTTCTTTTATTGCTTATTTATAAACTATCATCTTAGCATATTACAGCAATGCTAGTAAGAGGCATTGAACCTTGGGTGCATATTTGTTAGGAGAATGACTGAAAATCATGAAAATGGGTATGAAGTGCCAGGCACTAAATGTGACTTTTGGTGTTTTATGTGCTTGCTGCTGCTCAAATGGAGCACTAAGCAGAACTCATCGACACTTAGATACTGTCCAGTCTTGATTGCAGCAGTAGTAGCCAAAGAAAACAGATATGGGTAGCACCGAGTTTTATCAGCTCCAGTGAGCTTCTCTGCCATGGTGACACAATTCTGGGATAAATCTGTTTAATGGCTTATTGCAGCCTGTGCTGTAAATGAGAGCAGAATTTGGTACACAGAGTAGGAGACTCTGCGTTTGACGTTCAGGGTAACGTCAGGAGGCTATTTTTATAGCTCTTAAAAATACACTTTCAATTGATGAGGAGAGCTTTAATTTTTCAAATTAATA
>VWYK01013236.1:0-17583 GCA_013399775.1 Semnornis frantzii
ATGTGGTAGTGAGTTTACTCTACTGGGGTAGGGATCCGCCCTAACGCGGCACACCAAATCACCAGAGAAGTCACACCTGAATTAGTGTATTGTGAATTTTGACTTTTACTTTTTTTTTTTTTCCCNTTGGAGTAAAAAATCAAATTACTTTGTGTTTGTGTTGTTAAAAATGCAGTGAGCAAATAAAGTTTAGGATAAGAATGCCTTTTTTTTTTTTTTTTTTTTTTTTCTTCCTTCATTTTTTACCCTCCCCTCCCCCATCTTCTGTCATGTACAACAGTTGTAGATAGTTAAAGTAAGACACCTGTTTCGGCCCAGATAAACCTACTGTGCTTTTGATTCATGCCTGCTTGGATAGATTTTGCTAAATATTTGTGTGAGAAATGCATTTGCTATTTAGTTAGTGAACACAGAGTGTAAAAGAGAGGTTTTATTTACTGCACAGTGTTAGGCTGAAATCAGGTTGTATGTAGGCTTCTGCATTTCTGATGTTGGGTCATCTTTGGTCAAATAAAGCAGAAAAAAAACATTCTAAATAAAAACTCTAAATAAAAATGTAGAATATGTAGTTTCTAGACTGAACATTTATTAGTTGCAGTAGAGATGTTCTTTGCTTACATCATCATCCACTTGGTTATAGCTCTTCTGGGTCGTTTAGCCTTTTAATGTTAAATAATTTTATACTATGTTTAGCCTTTTAATGTTAAATAATTTTATACTATGTTTAGCCTTTTAATGTTAAGTAATTTTATACTATGATACAAGTCAGTGTGACCTGTTAGGCTGGGAAAGATTGATTTGAAAAATGCTGGGGTGAAGTTCAACTTCAAGAACTATTCCTGGATGGAGAGATTTCTTAATTCAAGATAAATAGCAAACAGCTGCTGTACTGAAAGCTACTCATAGAAATGGAATAAGGATTTTTTTTAGAACGAAATACAGATTCTTTAGAACAAAATACTAAGAAATACTGGCAAATAAATTCTTATATTTGCACACATGTATGAAGAACAGCACTGATACTTTAATATATTAATCTTCTGAAAGTATTGTGCATGCAATGCAGGCTTTAAGACAGGCTTTGTTAAAATTCTGATGCACCTTCTAGTTTCCACTAAAATTTAGATTTAGTTTACAGATGTGTCTTTCTAAGGTGAAGAAGAATGACTGTACAGGTGTCACAGTTCCAAGGGGACAATGCTAGAGCCACCCCTCACTATTCTGCTCGGAATCTTTATTTTTTTCAGAGAATCCTGTTTTCATTATGACTCTCTACGAATTGTTTTAATATTACTCTTTAGCCTTTACATCTGCCCACATCTCTCGGTATTGTGTCGTACAAAATAACTGGTTGGAAAATGTTTTTTCGGGGATTTCTTACAGACAGAATTCTGTGATCTGAGCAAAATGTAGGACTAACAGAAAACATGTCAGGAACTTGAGAGAATGGGAAACTGACTGGTAAGCTGTCTTTAGCCAAGCTACATGTATGAAGGCAAAGATAAAAAGCAATAGAAGTCACTAAAGTTATCCTAGTTCTTAGAAGCCCAGTATTAAGAATTAAGAGGGGGAAGAATGTATGCATACATACATATATATATATAAAAATCATAGAATCATAGAATCATAGAATGGTAAGGTTGGAAGGGACCTCAAGGATCATCTAGTTCCAACCCCCTGCCATAGGCAGGGACACCTCCCACTGCTACAGGTCACTCAAGGCCTTGTCCAACCTGGCCTTGAACACCTCCAGGGAGGGAGCAGCCACAACCTCCCTCCTGGGCTGCATCAAGAGAAATGTGGCAGGGCAGGGAGAAGGAAGTGATTCTGACCCTTTATTCTGTTCTCCTCAGACCCCATCTGGAGTCCTGTGTGCAGTTCTGGAGCCCCCAGCACAGGAAGGACATGGAACTGTTGGAGCAGGTCCAGAGGAGGCCACAAAGTGCTCAAAGGGCTGCAGCAGCTCTGCTATGAGGACAGGCTGAGAGAGTTGGGGCTCTGCAGCCTGGAGAAGAGAAGGTTTCCAAGAGACCTTAGAGTAGCCTTCCAGTATCTGAAGGGGGCTACAGGAAGGCTGGGGAGGGACTATTGACAAGGTGTTGCAATGACAGGACCAAGGGGAATGGGTTTAAACTGGCAGAGGGGAGATTGAAAGTGGATGTTAGGAGGAAGTTCTTTACAGTGAGGGTGGTGAGACACTGGCACAGGTTGGCCAGGGAGGTTGTGGCTGCTGGAGGTGTTCAAGGCCAGGTTGAATGAGGTTTTGAGTGACCTGTTCTAGTGCAAGGTGCCCTGGTTATGGCAGGGGATTGGAACTAGATGATCTTTGAGGTCTCTTCCAAGCTTACCATTCTATGATTGTGTATGATTGAGTGTCCAGAGAAGGGCAATGAGGCTGGTGAGAGACCTCGAGCACAAGCCCTATGAGGAGAGGCTGAGGGTGTTGGGATTGTTTAGCCTGGTGAAGAGGAGGCTCTGGGCAGACCTTATTGCTGTCTACAACTACCTGAAGGGTGGTTGTGGCCAGGAGGAGGTTGGTTTCTTCTCTCAGGCAACCAGCACTAGAACAAGAGAACACAGTCTCAAGCTGCACCAGGGGAGGTTTAGGCTCGAGGTGAGGAGCAAGTTCTTCACTGAGAGTCATTCCCTACTGGAATGGGTTGCCCAGGGAGGTGGTGGAGTCACCGTCCCTGGAGGTGTTCAAGGTGGGTTTGGACGTGGCACTTGGTGCCATGGTCTAATCTTGAGGTCTATGGTAACAGGTTGGACTTGATGATCTTTGAGGTCTCTTCCAACCTTGGTGATACTGTGATACTGTGATTCTATGATTCTATGATATATATGTGTGTGTATATATATATGTGTGTGTGTGTGTGTATACACTCGTTCAATAATGAGTGCTGATATAAATGTGTGTATATATAGTTGAGATATGTGTGTGTATATATGTGTGTATGTGTGCATGTATGTATGTATATGCACTTGTTCAGTACAAGTGTTGACACATCTGGCTCACCACTGAGTAAATTATGTTCTTTAATGTCATTACCCTTTCATAAGGAAGAAGAAAAAAAAATCAATAATTTGGTGCAAATTCTTATCAAGACTCAAAGAGCAAATCTGCTTCGTACATGACTGTGGCACTCCCCCTAATTTCTCTGTGTGGCTTGAGTGATTATGCTTCATTTTTAGCTCAAGGATAAATGCACTGAAAATTGTGAAATCTCCTGCTGTTATCTTCTATAAGAGAAGCTGGATGAATTTCTGAGAAAGAGAGTGGGGGGGGGAAAGAAATTGACTCATAAATTAGATTACTTTTAGAGATTGCTGTTGCATAGTATCTCAAATGAAGAAAGATACTGGAGATGTAAGAAAAGGATCTTCATAGGATCTTGGGCTCGGTGCTTCAGTATTGAGTTCACAAGTTCACACATCAAAACTGGAATAGTTTGCTCAAAGAAATTGTGAAGGATCTGTTATTGGAGATCATAGATTCATAGAATCACAGAATGGTTTAGGTTAGAAGGAACCTCAAGGATCATCTAGTTCCAACCCCCTGCCATAGGCAAGGACACCTCCCACTAGAACAGGTTGCTCAAGGCCTCATCCAACCTGGCCTTGAACAGCTCCAGAGAGAGAGGTGCTAAACCCATCTGTTGAGCAGAGGTTTGTACTAGAGAATCTCAAGATATGCTTGCATGACTTGCAACCATGTTTCTGTGATTCTGTTTTCAAGTAATTAGTTATGATGCTTGCTCATGTTGGGACAGGAGAGTTACACAAAGGGATTTAGAACATGTCTAAGCTTTGTGTAAACCTTCTATGTTTACATCTGTGTCTAACTCCAGCCAGGTAATGAATCTGATTGTTTCACCTGAAACTACTTACTTATTTACTAGGACACACAAAAATAGTTGATGCTAAACATCACTGCAAACAGAGTATTTCAGTGTCTTTCTCACACTAAAGTGTGTGGAGGTTCTGCGGCTTTGGGTGCTATTTGCCTATGCCTAGAACACAAAGAGATTGGTGACCATGGCCAAAAGGAGGTTCCTTAAAAGTAGGTTCTTTTAAAAACCCAAACAGCTATACCCATGAACAGTAATTGGCAGTAGTTCCTCCCATCTTTAGATGATTTTCAAAGGAATGTATTCTCATTCAACAAGTAGACACCGGCCTGAGTCATGGCTTCTGTTAGCAGAGAATTCACAGCATTTTGACTATTAAAATTCTTACAAACACGAGCCTGCGGTATGAGTGCAGCCCAGACAGCAACTGTGTGCTGGGCTGCAGCAAGAGCAGTGTGGGCAGCAGGGCAAGGGAGGGCATTGTGCCCCTTTACTCTGCTCTCCTCAGACCCCACCTGGAGTCCTGTGTGCAGTTCTGGAGCCCCCAGCTCCAGAACTGTTGGAGCCAGTCCAGAGGAGGCCACGAAGATGCTCAGAGGGCTGCAGCAGCTCTGCTGTGAGGACAGGCTACCAGATTTGAAGTTCTGCAGCCTGGAGAAGAGAAGGCTTCCAGCAGACCTTAGAGTAGCCTTCCAGTATCTGAAGGGGGCTACAGGAAGGCTGGGGAGGGACTATTGACAAGGTCTTGTAATGACAGGACAAGAGGCAATGGGTTTGAAGTGGCAGAGGGCAGATTTAGACTGGATGTCAGGAGGAAGTTGTTTGCAGTGAGGGTGGTGAGACACTGGCACAGGTTGCCCTGGCAGGTTGTGGCTGCTCCCTCCCTGGAGGTGTTCAAGGCCAGGTTGGATGAGGCCTTGAGTGACCTAGTGGGAGGTGTCCCTGCCTATGGTAGGGGGTTG
Organism: Semnornis frantzii; assembly: GCA_013399775.1. Lineage (NCBI taxonomy): Eukaryota > Metazoa > Chordata > Aves > Piciformes > Ramphastidae > Semnornis > Semnornis frantzii. The sequence continues at coordinate 4,811 of VWYK01013236.1, forward strand.
GAACTGGATGATCCTTGAGGTCTCTTCCAACCTTACAATTCTATTATTCTATGATTCTGTGGTTTGAGGCCAATTGGAATATCTTAATGAGAGAAACTAGATCATTGGTTGTCCAAAGAAAATAATTATGAGGTCTATAACATTCATAGGTTTGCTGAGAGGGATAAAAAGGGAAACTGAACAATCTCATTCACTTTGGTCTGTGTCCCTGGATCCATTCGCTTCCTCTTAACTCTGCTCTAATATCTTCCCATTAATAGACTAACAAAAACCAGCATAACCTTTGCTACTTGTTTTACTTGTCTGTCTTGGAAAGTACAGGAGAAAGAGGAGGGTAGCTTCGAGCCCCTTCTGGGCAATTTCTTTGTCCAGGAAGGAGAGTTTGGATTTTGGTATTATTTCTACTTTCTATATAATTGTAAATACTTGTAAACATATTGTGTATATATGCTTATGCTTGCAAACTCAGCTTTGCTGTAAACATGGCTTCTTCTTACTTCCAAGCCATACGAGCTAGTCTGGTAAATTTCAATAGTGGGGGGGAGGAAAGTTCCTAACCCACATTATAAAGGTTTCCTTGTTCACTGTACTGGTTGCTGTAAATCTTGTTCTAAGGCACTTCTGTCTACTCAGGTAATGAGTAAAGAAAGTGAATGACTGGACTGGTTCAGCCATGTGACAGGCCTTTGAGTTGTGTGTTTAATCTCCACTTCAGTATTTCCACAGGCCTGAAAAATAACATAATCCAGTTCTTGCCAAGGTTGGTTTTAATAGTCCATACCCATGAAGAGCTAACGCTCCTACAGGTGTCATACAGCTCTTACAATAGAAAAATGTCCTGAGCTTTTCGTAGAATCATAGAATCAACCAGGCTGGAAGAGACCTCCAAGCTCATCCAGCTCAACCTAGCACCCAGCCCTAGCCAGTCAACCAGACCATGGCACTAAGTGCCCCATCCAGGCTTTTCTTCAACACCTCCAGGGACAGTGACTCCACCACCTCCCTGGGCAGCCCATTCCAATGCCAATCACTGACTCTGTCAAGAACTTCCTCCTAACATCCAGTCTAGACATGCCCTGGCACAACTTGAGACTGTCCCCTTTTTCTGTTGCTGTAAACAAGTTTTCTGTCTAGATTTAATGTTAATAAACAATTTTCATAGCTATTAACAGTCTCTGACTGGATATCAAAATTAATATAGATTCTTAATTTTGTGTCATTCATAACAACTTGTCAACAGGTTCCCTGCCTGGCAGCAGCTGCCCCATGTTTTCCCTCTTCTTCCTTTTCATGCTGATATACCTGCAGATTTTCTTGTTACCCTACTCATTCTTCTCCAGAGTTAACTCTAGCAAGCTTTTGGCTTTCCTAATGCTGCTCCTGCACATGCAATGTCTCTATTCTTCCTGGGACTCTTGACCCTGCTTATGCCTCTCATATACTTTCAGTTTGGAGCTCTGTGTTGACTCATGCAGATCTCCTATCCTCTTTGCTCAGCTTCCTGTATATGAAGATGATACTGCATGAGCTTAGCTGAGAAAATACTTGACAATCAACTCTTTATGATCACTCTTTCACTCTTATCTCCAAGACCATCTCATGGGATTCTCCCAAGCCAATCTGTAAATAGGTAAAAATTCATGATGAGTTCTGGTTTATAAGAGTCAGGTCCAGCAGGATATTTCCTATAGTCAGCTCCTCAATCACCTCTTTTAGGAGACTGTCATCAATACACTCCAGAACTCAACTGGATTTCTTGTGCCCTGCTATTTTGCCACTGGATATTAGGATGCTTGAATTTCCACATGAGAATCAAGGCCTCTGAAGATGAAGTTTCTTGCAGCTGTCTTAAGGTCTCATCTACTCCTCCCTGACCAGATTGTCTATAGAAGACATTGACCACAATGTTGCCTGTATTCTTCTGCCAACTAAGGAGAGGAGAAGCAACTGAGAACACTTGGAGAAAAAAGGAGACTGAGGGGTGCCCTCATTACTCTCCATAGCTGATTAAGAGAAGTCGAGAGATGTTTATCCCTTTTCCAAGCTAATCAGTGACAGGTGCATGCAGATTACTCAAAATGGCATCAAGAAAGGTATCAAAGGACGTTAGGAAGTACTTCTTTACTGAGAGGGTGGTCAAACACTGGAACAGACTTCCTAGAGAGGTGATTGATGTCCAAAGTCTATCAGTGTTTTTAAGATATATTGGGACAATGCCATTAATAACATACTTTAACTTTTGGGCAGGTTTTAAGTGGTCAGGCTGTTGGACTAGATGAATGCCATAGGTCCCTTCCAGTTGAACTACTCCTATCCTATCCTATCCTATCCTATCCTATCCTATCCTATCCTATCCTATCCTATCCTATCCTATCCTATCCTATCCTATCTTATCTTACCCTACCCTTCCCTATGCTATGCTATCCTATCCTACTCTATTCTATTCTACTCTTGTTCTCTTCCCTAATCCAAACCCATAAACTGAGCCTGGCTCATCACGCACCCAAGGTATGCATCCATGTATTGTCACCACTCTGTCATGCAAAAGTTCACTCCCCTTGCTCACTTCCCTGTTCCATCCATTAGAGTTCAACAGTCTTATGTGATATCACACAATTCCCCAGCACTAACAGCTGTAATAATACAAGTAATAAGGTAAATGAGACTAATCTAACTTTGCTGCAGTAGATGGATCTCTTCACTACTGTGAGTTGCATAGTCCAGTATTTTATTTTGGCATATTATTTTCTTGATGACGAGAACTCTAGGAGATCATCTATATTCCTTACAGATTAAGATGAGGTATTGTTTGTCATAGATCATACAGTCATTAAAAGTTGGAAAAGACCTTTTAGATCAATGACTCCAACCATAACCCAACTACCCTCACCACTAAACAACATTCTGAAGCACCACATCTATAGCTTCTTGAACTCTTCCAGAGATGGCAAATTCACCACCTCCATGTGCAGCCTGTTCCAACGCCTTGACACTCTTTCAGTGCAGAAATTGTTCTTAATATCCAGCCGGAAACTACTCTGGCACAACATAAGCCCATTTCCTCTTGTACTGTCTTATTTGGGGGAAGAGGCCAACACCAGCCACTCTCCAACCTCCTTCCAGGTAGCTGTAGAGAACAGTAAGATCTCCCCTTAGCCTTCTCTTCTCCAGGCTTAACCACCCCGGCTTCCTCAGCCATTCCTCATACAACTCCCCACCAGCCTCACTGCTCTTCTCTAAACATGCTCCAGGATCTCAATGTCTTTAACATATAACCACATGGAAGTATGGTTAAACCAAATACTGTGTGGCTAGGACAGTCCTGGGCTCTCCTTATACCTACAACATGTTACCAGAGCACATGCAGTCACCACTAGCCCTCAGTCACTGTGTAGTAAGTGATTACAGTATGAAAATAAAATCAGGAGTCTAAATCCAAACTCATAGCTTTTTACAGCAAGAGAACAGCAGATTAACAGGAGTTACTGGTACCATTCCAGCACCATGACTGAAAACCCAAAACAAATGACAAACTGATCTACTTTTTTCCAGTGGTGCAGAACTACTCCATCTTTAAACTGCAGTTTTATAATCCTACTCGTTTTGATAATCAACCTATTCATATTTTGAGCCCAAAGGTTCTTCCTGAAGTGGGAAAGATGGAGGTTCTAGTTTCCTCTAAATAGCTCAACTACCTTTTTTTCCCAATCTTTCTAAATCCAGATATGCACAGGTGTTATGCAAGAACTTGTGACCTAATACCAAATATTTCAATATGTATTGGTTGCCTAAGACCTGACCTGTGGAACTTTGTCATAGTAAGGGAGACAGTGCTCACAGCCATTGCTGTTTCTACTGTGAGAATGGTTTTAAATTAGTTTATAGCCAGTCTGCTTCACCTTACAATAGATATTACATGACAACAGGCACACTTGCATGACTGCACATACAATTCTTTCAGGACTAGTACTTCATATATAACAACATAAAATTCAACAAGGCCTAGTGTAAGGTCCTGCACCTGGATAGACACAATCCCAAGCACAACTCCAGGATGGGTGGGGAATGGCTGAGAGCAGCCCTGAGGAAAAGGCCCTGGGGGTGTGGGGTGATGAAAAGCTCAAGATGAGGCTGCAGTGTGAGTGCAGCCCAGACAGCAACTGTGTGCTGGGCTGCAGCAAGAGCAGTGTGGGCAGCAGGGCAAGGGAGGGGATTGTGCCCCTTTGCTCTGCTCTCCTCAGACCCCACCTGGAGTCCTGTGTGCAGTTCTGGAGCCCCCAGCACAGGAAGGACATGGGAGTGTTGGAGCAGGTCCAGAGAAGGCCACGAAGATGCTCAGAGGGCTGCAGCAGCTCTGCTGTGAGGACCGGCTACCAGATTTGAAGTTCTTCAGCCTGGAGAAGAGAAGGCTTCCAGGAGACTTTAGAGTAGCCTTCCAGGATTTGAAGGGGGTTACAGGAAGGCTGGGGAGGGACTATTGACAAGGTCTTGTAATGACAGGACAAGGGGCAATGGGTTTGAAGTGCAAGAGGGGAGATTGAATCTGGATGTCAGGAGGAAGTTGTTTGCAGTGAGAGTGTTGAGACACTGGCACAGGTTGCCCAGGGAGGTTGTGGCTGCTCCCTTCCTGAAGGTGTTCAAGACCAGGTTGGATGAGGCCTTTAGTAATCTGTACTAGTGGGAGGTGTCCCTGCCTATGGCAGGGGGTTGGAACTGGATGATCCTTGAGGTCCCTTCTAACCTTACCATTCTATAATTCTATGATAATATTTTTTTTGGTCTGGCAGATTATCATAAACAGCTATTGAAAACATAGAAAGCTCATGAAAATGAAACTGGCAGTAAAAACAAGTGCTGCAGAAGTAACAAGGATTCTTTTTTCATTTTTTTTTCTCCCTTCTGCTTGTACCTGTTTTTGTCAGAGTTTGATTTATCACCAGTCTGTTGGTTGAATTCTAAGCTCGCCCATTGCTTTGATTCTAAATTAAAATTTGAATTTCTTTTTGGTTTGATAATTTCCTAGAACTGCAATCCATTTTTAGTACAGTGGATATTTGAATATTTTTCAGGATGGCACTCCAGACTCTTCTCTTTTTATCACAGAGACCCAACAGAAGTACCAAAAACCGAGTCATCGTTGACCAGGTTTTATGCGTTCCGTTGCCATTTTGAAAAACCACTAAATTACTCAGTGTTGTCTTGGCCTTTTCCATAAATGCTGACAGCCCACAATTTCCTCTTCACTTTTTAAGTACCTTTTTTTTTTTTTTTTTTTATTTTGCAGTAGTCTATAAACTACATCATTAATCAGATACTGTAAAATCCAATTAGAGACATTAGAATCCAGAAATACAAGTGTTAAGGAATTTATTTCTTGATTGACAAGAAAGCCAAATAGACTCATCTATTTAGAATCTTAGCAACAATTAGCTGCCTTAGTTTCATTTATTGTGACATAAAAAATCTGGTTTATTGAGAGCTCTATTGAATAAGATTTCTATGATATGCACCATGAGAAAATATCTTCAAACTAAAATGATTGTTTTGCTGTAATAAATTGAACCATATGTACACTGTGTTATTCAATCCTTTTTCTTCAAGGCATAAATTGATATTAAAGAACATTTAAGTCATAACACATGGTTATCCAGGCATGAACGAGGCAATAACCCATATAAGTTGTCAAGGTGAAGCCAAAGCATTTATTAGAGGTTTGTGTTGTTTTTGAAAAGTGCACGGTTGGATAAACATGGATTAGTGCTATTATGCTGCTACGATGACTCAAGTGTGTTTTTACAGTGTCAGTAATTTTTATGTTTAAAAATCACTGGTGCAGTATATTAGCTATAATTTATGTTTATCATCTTGTGTACTCTAATAGGTTTCAACAAACCATTTAACACTTCAGCTTGTGCATATACATTACTTAATAGGTATTTATCTTAAAAAAAGATATACTTAAACGGGACTTTCAAAGCTTGCAACTGCATGTTAAGAGCAAATATTGCAGTCAGGTACATTGCCTTTTTTTTTTTTTTTCCCACTCTGGTCTGCATTTAACTTTGAACAGTGTGACCATGCAATTTCTTTGTACACTTTGCTCCCAAGCAAGAAAGATATATCATCTCTACACCCCGTCAGCCTGAATGACATCGAAATCCCTGCCATGAAGTGTCCGTCACACTTACTAACTAGAGTAGCGTGATAAAGCCAACGCAGCTGAAAATGCCAATAACTTCCCATCATCAGAAGTTGCCCTTTCAGGGTAGCATAGGACTTTCTGCTTTCCTAGTTAAAGGATATTATCAATAGCAGACTCTATTAACTTTATAGGGTTTGATCTTCTTTTTCAGTATCTTGATATAGCTATTTGTAAAAATCACAGAATGTTAGGGGCTGGAAGGGACCTCAAAAGATCATCTAGTGCACCCTCCTCGCCAGAGCAGGAGGACCCCCTTATTTTCCTTTTTTTTTTTTTTTTGTTTTCAGGCCACATTTGCTTTTTTTTTTTTTTTTTTTACAGCCCACTTTTGTTTTTTTTTTTTTTTTTTTACAGCCCACTTTTGTTTTTTTTTTTTTTTTTTTGTTTTCAGGCCACATTTGCTTTTTTTTTTTTTTTAATCCCACTTCTCCCCCATCTTTCTCCTCTTTCTCTTCACTGGCTTCTTTCTTCCCCCACCTCCCTCCTTGCAACACCATCTCACCTTTCCCACCCCACAATGCGGTTTCCCATTTTATCTCCCAAACCCAGAGCACCTGGGCTCTGTTGAAGTCTCCTCCCACCCCAGGTGTGATCACTTTGCCCTTCCTGCCCACTCCTCTTTATAATCAGCCCCAGGAAAGGCAAGCCCTAAGCTTGCCCAGCTGGGCAGAGGGATTCTCCTCCTATCAGGACCGGTGAGTGCCCCTGGTGCACACTGGGTGAGTGGTGGAGGTGATCTAAAGGCCGGGGGGCCTGGTGGCCCCTCGGTTACATAGGGCAGAAGTTTGATGATTGCTCTGGCATACCCCACAGGTGCTGGCTGCACCTCCTCACTTAGGCTGAGCTCCTCTATGTTTAGCTGCTTCTTTCTGCTCACTTCTGATGAGCTTAAGTATTTGGCTGAACTGGAAACTCATGAAGGGGTAGTATTGTGTTGTCATTGAATAGTTTTGGTTGGAAAAGCCCTCTAAGATCATAAAGCCCAANAGTTTTGGTTCGAAAAGCCCTCTAAGATCATAAAGCCCAACCTTTAACCCAACACCACCACGGCCACTAAATCATGTCCAATATGCCATGGCCACATATTGCTTGGTTTCCCTTTCTCATGATACTCAGTACTTTCTTTGAGAAGCCACCTCATCTGCGTGTAAAAGAGTTGGGGAAGGCAATATGAAAGACAGAAGGATTAAAGTAGAAGCTCCTACCCAGAGATGGCTTTTGGGTGGCAGTGAATGAGATGTGTGTAGCTTATGATACTGAGTGCTTCAGACAACATGCTGCCTGTTACATGGGTTGTGTTGATAACATGTTTCTGTTCTAGACATATTTATCATAGAATGGTATGGTTGGAAGGGACCTCAAAGATCATCTAGTTCCAACCCCCTGCCATAGCACCTGTACACCTCCCACTAGTACAGGTGACTTGAATTAGTAGCGTTTAATACTTTCATGAAGGAGATTGATGGTAACTTAGAAATCACCACAGTTTGCTCTGTTGTTGGGAGGAGCATTCTCCTGCAGTTTAGTTCAGATGGCTATTAGTCAATAACTTGCATTAAAAACCCCAAACTAATTTAAATGTAAGTTCTTGTCACCAGTCTCAAAAAATGCCTGATTCATTCACAAGTGAGGTCACTTCAGAGAAAGGAAAAGAGTTGATGCAGAACTCTGAGATTAGGGACATGCTGATCTGGTCTGTAATAGATTTTTACAAAGTGGCTATCAATTTTCCTGACTCAATCAAGCATATCTGTTGGCTGAGTTGGCAAATAGAGAGAATTTATTAGTCTCATGGGAAAAATAGACCAAGATGGACTGTTTGGTATTGCAGACTGTTCTTGTATAGTAACCTCTATCTTAAATATAATTAAAGAAATATTGAGATAATTTAGAGAGCATTCCTAAGTGCCTGCAAACACATAACTTATTCATTCAAATTTAATTTTTATCCAAGTACATTTACCAGCTTTTGATTTCTATTAATATCTGTAATAATTACACAAAAATGTGATTTAAAAATATTCACTTATTCAATAATCAACTCCCAACAAGACACACCTTAGTTTTTACTACCTATTAGGAAAATGTGCCCTTTTCACTGCTTTAGAGTACACCTCTAACAATTCAAGAGGATGTACTGGTTGCTTCCATGTAACTTTCTGCCACAGCCTGGTGTAGGTTTGTTCTGTTTGCCATTTTTAGCAGTTTTGATGTTCTGTTCAGTAGATGATTGGCATAGTCTGTGTTTGATTTGTTTCCTGGAAGCATTATTTATTCATTTTGTTACAGTACTCCCTGTAGACCACATAGGAGTGTGGTGCCATTTTATAAGGTACTAGACAAAAGCAAAAAGAAAAACTGTTTCTGCCCCAGGGAGCTTGCAATCTTACTATTACATATTTAGAAAGAACTGAAAGTGTGGTGTTTTCTCTGCTAAACAAGAACAAGGAAGTCAAGACTTAACAGTACAGACCTACAGTAAAACTGTCTTTAGCACTTACTGGCTTCCAGTTTAAGAAAGAATCATTTTCATACATCACAACAGAAGTAAGAAAGAGACTTTAGAGCAAAACTGACGTTATCATCTTCAAATCAGAAGTAAGAGACTTTGGAGCAAACCAGACATTATCATCCTCATACCAACACGGCTTTTCACTTTCTGCAACAAAACTCTTACAACCTTCCTTTGGGGAAAAGGCATATCCTGACTACTGCTTTTCAGAATTGCTTTTAATCATAGAATCATAGAGTGGTAAAGGTTGGAGGGGCCCTCAAGGATCATCTAGTTCCAACCCCCTGCCATAGGCAGGGACACCTCCCACTAGAACAGGTCACTCAAGGTCTCATCCAACCTGGCCTTGAACACATCCAGGGAGGCTGTGGAGCACAGAATCACCCACTGTGATCTTTGAATCTGAAAAGGTAACCTGGTGATCCAGGGTAGAGGCTGCATTTGCACTTACATAACAATATTCAGATGATCCGTGTGAGATACAACAATGAACTACCTATTTTTGAAGGCTGCAAGTTCTGCTGACAGCAGGAAAAGTTGTCCTGTCACTTGTTGCACGTGGCTCCCGAGACCCTAACACTAACGCTAATCCTAACCCAATCCTTCCTTCAGCTTCTTTTGAGGCAGTTATAAAAGGCAATCAAGTCTCTCCTCAGCCTCCTCTCCTGAAGGCTGAACAGCCCCAGTTCTCTCAGCCTTTCCTCATGAGACATACTGTATACACATTGCTTATGTATATGTAAATCTTTCCACCTCCTTCCATTTCTTACATTTTTTTTTTTTAATCTACTGACTACTTAAAAATAAATCTTTAGTTATGCACAAAGGTGTGGATCTAACTCTCCACCTTTGATGGAGATTTTCTTTTACCAGATGAAGTGGAGATGTTATTAATAATGAAGGGAACTGAACTCTGTACCTTACTTCTCTCCTGCACTGAAAAAAATAAGCCTAGTTTTTGTTGTGAGTTGATCCATGGTTAATATCAACGGCTTCTCCCCCATGAAATTTACCAGACCAGCTCAGATGGCTTGGAAGTAAGATAAAGCTGTATTTTACAGCAAGCTAAATTTGCAAACATTTACACAAAATACAATTACACATATTTATAATTATACACCATTAGAATACAGGAATCCAATCTTCCCCCCTGGCCAAAGAAACACCTGGAAGGGACCAAGGCCACCATCTCTCTCCCCCAAGAGAGAAACCCAGCAAGTCAGTTAAGCTTAGTATGCAGTCATCCACAGAGATGCAGTGGAGGAGGTGGAAGGCAGAGGGTACAGTGAACAAAGAATGGGAAATTGTTTATACATTGGCTTTTTATACCAATTAGCAAACCAGACTTTATCATTATTACTCTTTTACAACCATTGCCCTACTCATTCAGTCTACATTCATATGAATGTCCAGAAAGTTCCTCTCTCTTGTTTATAATTTAGAATCAAAATAGAGCATCAGCTTTTAAACTGCTACAAATGCACATACAACAAATATGTCATATCTGCTGTCCTGGAGAAATTTATCTTATTTGAGAAGAAGAGATATTTTGAGGTTAAAAGTAGGGAAGAAGGAGAAACATCAGGGACAATAAGTCACAGAAAGTGTATGAAGAATTTCTGCAACAGAATAAAGATCTTAGAGTTTATAAATCCAGTTACATGTGTGCCAGTAACTTAAATTACTACAGCTGGGCTTGAATATTCCTTTATACTACTACAAAATTATTTAGTTCTAAATAACAGAGTTTTGCTAAGCAAGTTCTTCTTTGGATAACATATTTGGTTAGTCTGTTACTCAATAAAATAAGCTATAAGTATTCCTAATACTGATAAACTACTTCAACCTAAATCTGAGTTGCTTCTCCAACGCAGCACTCTTAAAATCTACATTACATAGACACAAGACTCCATTCTGCTTCTTCATCCTCATGTGAGTGTACTCTGATCCTCATTAAGATCAGAAGTAACTCCATTTATAAAAGTAAGTTGGGTGTTTTCTGTAATTACAATTGCTCATAAACCAACACGTTTTCAGCCTTTCTGATAGTTTCTTGCATATCATGAAAAAATCTCATACAGGACATTGAACATGTAAAGTTTGGCCACCATGTAGAAGAGATGCTACAAGATAGCAGGCAAGGTATCTTGCTTGGATTCCAAAGTGCTAAATTTGGTTGGCTGGTTCATTTGGTAAGATTTTAGCTTCTGTGTAGTAATTTCATGCTCAGAGTTTACAATATTTTCTAAACAAATACTTAGAGCAGACTACACAAAGTAAGGAACTATCAACCTTAACAGAAGCAATTCCGACAAACAATTATTTTCATTTTAGCACTGACAATTATGTAAATGTGTCTGGAACAGCAATGGGCACCTTAATTATGACACCTAATTATATCAATTTATTTATACACCTCCTTGAACAACACTTTATTTATAACTCTCCCACTCATTCAAAGAGGAGAAATGTAAAGCAGAATTTCATAGGTGGCTGCTTTATCATTGCAAGATAAACACAACAGGGACTATTTGAACTTGAGTATTCACAGATAGAGAATGTCCACATTGTCTTAGGTACTTTTGCTTTCCCATCTGTTGTGGTAGGCCTAAGCAGGCGAAAATAGGCTTATCCATGACCTAGCTTCCCCAGAGATGTTTTTCTGATCTCCTTCCTTCTGTTTTGGGGAGAAGCAACCACAGGAAAGAGGACAAAGAGCCTGGAGCCACAGAGTCTGAGGACTGTGGCTTGCCCAGACTTGTTTTGAATCCTGCAGTAAACAAGGTACACAGCTTGCCTTGTGCAAGGGCTGTGCTCTGCCCAAATTTGGGTAAGACAAGCCTATGGCTTCACCTGATATGGTCAAGCTTGGCTAACTGCCATTCTGATTGGCTATTCTGTGTCCAAAAGCCCATTAGTCTAGGTCTGTATGGATAAAAGGAGATGAGCAGGGAGCACAGCGTGTGCTCTGCCATTGTATCTGCTCTCTGCTGTTGTATTCATGCTGCTTTATATCCTGAACTGCCTGGAAACTGCCTTCCAAGAGTTTACCAGGAACAGGCTCTAAATGTCTCCACACAGTCAGCCTGNCCGGAAATTATAATTTTGTGAGTAACTACTTCAAACCTCTTGTAACTCACCATTGCCTTCTGCCATGAGCAGAAAGGAGCTCCTTGAGTCCCTCTAGTGGGCAAGCAGAGTATTGACTGCAAGTGGTGCATGGACTGCAGCCAGTTCAGTTGAGTTCAATTAATGTTAGATATTATCATTAGTTACTGCTAGAGCCTGTTAGAACTTGTTTCCATGACTGATGCAAAGAACTAAGTATTATTAAAATTAGTGATGGGGGTGGTGAGAGTTTTGAATAGTGAATAGTAATAAACAATATTAACTTTTGAAAATATCATCTCATGTTAATTACCTCTCCACCACACCACTTTTTAAAGGAAAGTGACTTTTTTATACCTCAGCATCTAATAGAAACACTTCTGGAAAACAACGGTCCATTCCTGGTGGAATATTCAGAAAACACATCCTAAAATTACCTACATTCCTTTAGTTTTCACCACCTTCTTGCTGAAATCTATTTCCATGTATGTGAAACAAAGACACATAAAAAAGTGTTTTATAAAATGTAAGATCCCAGTTCTACACCTGGTCAAATCTTACAGTTCTCTTTCTGGTTTCTCACCACTTGTTGTATCCTGAATTTTGCCCTTTTTGAGATAAAAGTGTTTGTTTTTGTTTTGTTTTGTTTTTTTCCCTATAGATAAGCAGCACAGTTCTGTGTAAACGATCGTGATCAAAGTCCTTGTTTGGGACTGCGTCTGGGGTAATGTAGTTAATAAATAATAGAAATAATGAACCAATGGTAGTGTCTCATTGCTTTTCCAATTAGGCTGTTAAATAAAGTATTAAATAAAGTATTACAGAGAGTGGCAGAGTGTTTCTGAATCTTTCCATATCTAAATTATCTGAACAGCCTTAGAATAGAGCAGGGAGACCTTCTTGAACACAGAAGTTGCTGGAGAAGCAGATGTACACATAGAATGGTAAGGT
>VWYK01013238.1:2717-52728 GCA_013399775.1 Semnornis frantzii
TCCTTACGAGAAGAGACTGAGGGAGCTGGGGCTCTTCAGCTTGGAGAATGGGAGACTGAGAGATGACCTTATTAATGTTTATGTAGAGGGTGAGTGCCAAGAAGATGGAGTCAGGCTCCTCTCAGCGATGCCCAGTGACAGGACAATGGATGTAAGTTGAGGCATAGGAAGTTCCATGGAAACATGAGGAAGATTTTTTCCCTGTGACGGTGACAGAACACTGGAACAGGCTGCCCAGGGGGTTTGTGGAGTCTCCTTCTCTGAAGATAATTCAGAACCTTCCTGGACGTGTCCCTGTGTGATCCTATAGGTGATCCTGCTCTGGCAGGGGCGTTGGACTGGATGAGCTTTTGAGGTCGCTTCCAGCCCCTGACATTCTGTGATTCTGAGATTTTCTGATCATCAGGGAACGGCCCCGTGCAAAGGCACTCCATCCACTTTGAGGTCCACCTGAATGCAGAACTTCTTTGGTGCAGATTTAAGCAGCCTATGTTTACTGTAGATATTTCCTTCCAGTGGTGAAAACAGCTCAAAGTGGCAGAAGAGTTCTTTTCTTTCTCACAGTTTCTTCCTTTTTGCCCTCTAGGAGATGCTGATGCTGCCTGTCATCTTGGAGCTTAATCCTGCTACCAGTTATTTACCAGTCCTCCTGCTACTTCATCCTTGTGCAAATGGTGAGTCCTCATATCACGGTGACCGAAGGACAGGAAGGAGAGAGGTGACCCTGCACAAGCTCAGGAATGAGGTGAGGTCTGGCACTGAAACTCTGTTGATGCTTTCACATTTGTCAAGAAGCAGAGCATGGGTCCGTGTCTTGTCTTTTTCTCCCTGTCATTTCTAAACCTCTACTCCAAGCCTATGCTGTTCTGAGAGCCCAAAGTCCACTGCTTTTGCAAATAGTGTTGTCCTGATGCACAAGAACTCTTGGCTTTTGACTTAGGATAGTGGGAAGCTGTCATTAAAGTGCTTTGGTCTTCACCAGCTTTTAGTGTTTCCCAGAGGAGTGGATATGCCCAAAGTTCACTCACAGACGGTGTGCAGAGAAGAGAGACAGTCACACTGAAAGAATACTTACCAAACCCAGCCAAACTCTGAAGCTTGTTTAATGATATCTTCAGTTTATTAGCATGGACTCAACTTTTAAAGGCTTTTGGTTTGTTAAAATGTAGTAATTTGCAGCTCCTGGTGTGCGTCTGCCTGCTTATTCAGGTGCTTAATTACTCCTGAAAACCTGGTCATCAAAGCTTGCTTTCCATACAGATGTTGGGGCAATTTTTGGTGTGTCAGAGCTGTCCCCAGCCATTGTTTTGCTGCCACCTGTAAGAGGAGGCTGTGTTTGCTGCTCATGACAGCGAATAACCTTTCAGAAAGCATAAGGAAAGACGAAGAACACTAATGATACATAGTGAAAACATGGCTACAACGTTTCTGTTGATGTGGGTGCTGAAACCCACATGTGAGGTGCTTGTTTTCCCCACAGGGGCTCTGAAGCTGATACTCCACCAGTGTAGGAATGAAGTAATCTGACAAGGGAAAGGTGGATCTGGGAATTTCTAGGAGGCTGCTGGCTCACACATGTACTGCATGTGAAAGCGTGTCTTGTGCCTGTCCTGGCTGATCTTGTATCCAGCTGCTCACTTAAAGTATGTGCTGGAAAACTTGCCTGCAAATCTCTCCTCTGTGTGCCAAGCAGAAGTGTTTTCTTTTCAGCCCAGGAGATGCTGATTATTGGGGCTGGGCAAGGAGGCGCTTCCAGTGAAGGGCTTTTGCTCTGAGGAGTGGCAGCTTTTCCCATGCAGAAAAATTAGCCTTTAGTATGTCTTAGAGTTCTAGAGTTTGTAGGGCAATTTGTAGTGTGTATCAGTGCGAATGAATATAGAGCTGCTATCAGAAAGCTTGCTATCAAGGAAGAAAGCAACGGCCTTTTGGAAGAGAAAGTCAGGCTGGAAGTTTCCTAAGGTGTGTTGGAGTTTTGTTTGCATGTCTGTTTGATAGGTTAGAAAGAGGCAATTAGGGGGTTGTTACCAAGGAAAAGACGACTCAGTGCAAGCTCCTTTTAATTGCTGGGTTTTAATTACCTGAAATTGAGCATGCCAGTCATGATACTCTGCTCTCCACTTGTAAAGTTGTTCGTTTCTCCATCAACATTTCTCAGAAGTGAGTCATTGGAAGCTGCAAAGACACACTCAGAGACTGCACTTTACTGCTCGCTTTGCTTATAAGGAATCCCTGATCTTTGCTGTGCTATGGATTATATATAGAACTGCAAAGGTCACAGCGCCTGTGTCTGCACAGCTTCATACCATCAGCATGGCCTCAACCCTTCAGCTCCTCAGAGTGAAAGCATGAATCCTGTCAGATGGAAATAAAGAGCCAGACTTGTAGTGAAGCAGTTTGCTGATCATGCAAAAAAGATGTGACTAAGACACTCTTAAAACAGGAACTGTGCTTTTCTTCTTGAAGCTTCTGCAAAAGCCAGTGAGTGTGTGGAGACTTATTACGAATGATCCAAAATTAATAATCAATATTAATTTTTATGTCCAGGCAAAGATTGTTAATAACTATGAAAATTATTTATTAACATTAAATCTCACCAGAAAACTTATTTACAAGATTCGAAACGCATGGTTTGGAAATGTATACACACAGGGAACAGGCAAAACTGGAACACTGTAAGAGGTAACTAGCAAATGCAAGCATTTTACTGGAAGAGAAGGTTCTTGTGGTCACTATACCCCTTACAGTTAATGATCCTGCTTATCCACTACATGGATACAGGAAGCTCCTTTCTGCTTATTGCAGAAAGCAAGTAGTGATTACAAAAGGCTTTAAGTATTTACTCACAAAATATTATCAGTCAGTACCCAAAGCACGTGGAGGGGTTGCTGTAGGTGGTCTCAAAGTCATTAGAGGCTTTGGAGTTTTCCCAGGCTCTTTTCTCAGGCAGCTGGGAGTCTGCACAGTCTCTGACCTGGTTTCTATCGATTCCTGACTCAGCAGAAGCCTTGCAGAGGGGCAGGCAGGATGTGATGTGATGTGCAGTCTTGGCACAGCATCACGCTGGATGTGCAGGCCGATCGCCTGCAGACATTTAGAGCCTGTTCCTGGTAAACTGGAGGCAGTGGAGTTTCCAGGCAGTTCAGGGTGCAATGAGGCAGCAGAAGCACCACGTGCTCCTCACCCCTTTATATCAATACAGCCTGAGACTAATGGGCCTTTGGACACAGAATAGCCAATCAGGATGGCACTTTGCCAAGCTTGACCATATTAGGTGAAGACATAGGCTTGCTTTACCCAAATTGGGGCAGATCACAGGCCTTGCAGAAGGCAACCATGTGTATCTTGTTGATCACAGGATGCAAAACAAGTCTGGGCAAGCCAGAGTCCTCAGACTCAGTGGCTCCAGGTTCTTTGTCCTCTTTCCTAAGGTTGCTTCTCCCCATAGCAGAAGGGGGGAGAGGGGAAAAAGGTGTCTGGGCAAGCCAGTACATATATAAGCCTAGTTTGGCCTGCTTAGACCTACCACGACAAGACTGGAACCATTGCTGGTCTGAGTGGCTGATTTTAGGGAGACCAAGAGATGGTTTGATACCCCTTCAAAAAAAAATCTGCTCTTATAGCAGCTTCAAATGGTGACAACAGTACTGAGAAGCTGTTTTATGGGACACCTGAGGAAATAAGTCAGAAATAATGGGATAGGGAAGAATGTAACACTGGATTTGAGAGTTTGGTGACCTCCCTTGAACGATAAATAACACATCCTAACAATTACGAAGTGTTAGCCCAATTAAAAAACAAAACGATTCTCCCTTGATCACTCAAGCCTGAGAAGCCTTGGTTTCTTATGTTACATTTTTCTATGGCTTCTCATCTGCAAGGTTCTCCTGTTTTTTTAAGCCAAGAGATAAACAACATTCAAGAGTGGCTCAGTTCTGCTGCTCAGGGAGACAGATTAAGATGATGTTTCTCTCAGCCAACAAATGTGACAGTTTGTTTTTGTATGGAGTCAATTTTAAGAAGTCTTACTTAAGAAAACACGAAGGAGGGAAGGTTAGTCCATGACATTTCCTTCCTTCTCTCCCTAAATTTGTAGCCTATAAGTACTCTCTGGAATCATTGTTTGGAGTGACCTTGAGTCAGTTTTCAACCTCTGATAAATTGCTTTCAGGTTTTATTTCTGAGGAGTTCACCTAATCAAAGAAAAAAAATCCGCTCCTAGGGGATTCCCTAGGAAGATCTGTCTGTCTTGTTACAGGATCCATTTCTTGTGCTGTCTCAGCATGAAACAAGGGGCTCCCCCGGTGAATATAAAAGTTACATGACAACCCATCTATTTCCACTTGATTTAAATCAATGAAGAGGGAAAACCATTTGTTTCCAAGACTGTAATTTTCCAGATGACACCATTTTACTGCATGGTGCCATACCATGAGAAAGAGCATTCTTGTGGCTTTTGAACTGGAAATCCTGTAGGAATGCTGTTCCTGGCATTTATTTGCTGTGAAGCCAGGCACACATGGAGAGCAGACAGACTGACCAGTTACAGTTTGTGGTACTGAGGCACTCTGAAAAGTCCCTTGCTGCACAACCATTTGTCAGTATGCAAAGTGTTGAGTGAAGCTGAAAAATTGTCAATGAAGATCAGACCTGAAAGCCAGGATCTGATCAGCCAGACAGACTTTCATGCCATTAATGTCTTCCTCCCCTCTTTTGAAAATTCGTCTTTTCTGTCTTCACACACCGATGCTCATAAAGTGATTCTTGGTAGCGAACAAGATTTTGATACAAAGTGGGAGTGAAGGTTGAATGCAGACTGCGATGAAAACACCAAATGTGGTCACTCCAGCTTAAATGGAAAGATGGGGTTTATTTATTGACTAGAGTACTGTGTATGAGCATGCAAAAAAATCTTGAATGAAGAATGGACACAAAAGTAAGCAGGTGGCAGCTTAGGTCCGTTATTTGGTAATCTGCTGAAGGAGGCAATCATAGTGAACTCAGGATGGCTACCCATGCAAGAAGAGCTTTTACATGGATAAGTGCTCATGGGAGGTAGTCCCCTACAGCTTCAGAGTTTGCATCTGCAGATACTTTCTGTACTCAGTCAAATAGAGTAGGCTAGAGTTTTCAAATATATATATATACACAAATATAAAAGAAATATGCTGTGCATTTTTTTTCTTGCCTCTCCTTGTGTCTTTGCAGAGCCTGTCTCGCAGGAGCAGCTCTGCAATGATAGTCTGTCCGAATGGAGCAAACCCCCTAATAAATATGGTGCATTCCTCTTTCTAAAGTGTATTTATTTAGTAAGTCTAGAAACCACTCTGAGGTTAGGTTACAGCTATTGGGATTAGAGGGCGTCTGGTGGGCAGTTCAGACATCAAGCTATAGGTTCATGGAGCGAAGCTGAGCTGTTTCTAGGCTGATGTCTGAATTATGAATTAGGTTCACTCTAATTCCAATGGGGTAAACCTCAGAGCAGTTTATATACTTACAGCTAAGTGCTCCTAAAATACAGCCTATTTATTTAAAACATCCATAGAAAATGTAGTATCTAAAAAAGATGTCTGGCCTGGGGATGCTGCAGTGCAGCAGCCCAGCCTCATGACATCTGAATTCCAACTTTGGAGCCCTGCAGCAGTGGATGGCACAGCTGGCTCTGTGCCACACACTGACAGTCCCAACTAGGCCAGATCCCTGCTTGGCTCAAGGTCAGCCTGAACAGCCACAAGATGAAATTAATTTGCCTCAGCTCAAGGCGCTTGCCTCTTCATCTCCCAGCCATGCCTGTCATGCCAAGACTGGGAGAGCCTTGGGTAGTGGTGTCCTCCCCTGACCATTCAGGAAAGTTCCTCAGGCCAAGAATACTCTGCAGGGTTGGCTCTTCTCACTTTCTATTGCTGGAGTTGTGCAAAGAAGCCCAAATCTACTTTTTAGGCTAGTTGAGTATTTGGGGAGTAGGATGGAGTTGGAGAGCTGGACAGAAAGCACAGAGTTTATTAATAGCATCAGCAACTGCTTCCATCTGGAGGCACCCTGCTCTCTGAGCTCATTCTAGCAGCAGTGCCAGCTGCTGAACCTTTCACCTTAACCATGTGTCTTTGACCCCTGCTGCTAGCAGGCAGGTAGCTGTGCCAAGCAGCAGTCTGCATCTGGCTTCTACACTTCTGACCGGCAGTCTTGTGGGGAGTAGCAATCAGTGAGGGTTTCTGCAGGAGGCTAAACCATCCCTTCCTCTATTCATTTTGCTCAGGCTACCAGAGAATCTCAAGCAGAGACAGCATCTGATGCTATTTTCCTGGAATGGGAGTGGAACAGAAACTCCCCACTATTTTAGGACAGCTGAGCTGGATCCATCACTATACAGAAAAATGAGTCAGTTTACACTCTGGCTTCTTTCTTCCATCCTCACCATCCTCCTTCAATTTCCATTCCAGGAAATAAACTGGACAAAATACTTTTCATTGAGTTACTCCTGCCTTGGCACTGAACAAGATCCAGAGAAATCTCCATTGCTAGGTTGGGTCTGAAAGTGAAGATCTGTTGCAGATGCAGAAGCAGCACAAATGGAATGGGCACAAAGGGCAGATTTCTTTGGGCACTGAAGAATTCTTATAGGGCTGCAGAAGTTCATAATGAATTCATAGGGGAATCCTGAGGCCAAAGATCACTTTATACAAATTTGCAGGAGTTGGCAGAACTAAATGTCACAAGTGAGCTGGTGGGAGTTAAAAACCGAACGTGGACAAAACCCACAGCTAGTGTTCTCTGTTTTCAAAGAAACTAAATCTTGCCATTTTGTGTGGCAGCAGAGTGCTTACTCACAGTTTCTGGATGCCTGAGGCTGGCCGTGTGACACTAACTATGCCTGAGTGTAACAACAATATTGGAATGGTTCCTCTCGCTCAGCTCTCTGAATCCATTCAGAAACACTTGGGAGACAATACTTCATCTGGAATTACTGAGCTTGAGGCTGGGCTGCACTCACTACAGCAGCCAGAAGTGGAGTGGTTTCAGTGGACTGTTGGGATATCAGCAAACTTCCCACATCGTTGATAAGCACAAAGAGGATTCTGATGGAGGGGTTTGCAGCATGAGAGAAAAGCAGGGAGTGCATCTTGCTGGGAACAGGGGACTGAGGGATTAAATTGTCAGGGTTTACCCACTGAATCTCCATGTCATTTTAACTGACAGCATGGCTGTGGAAGTTCTGAGCCTTTCTTACTCAGGCTGAAAGAGTTGGGGCTGTGCAGCTTGGAGAAGAGAAGGCTCTGGGGAGACCTTAGAGCAGCCTTCCAGTACCCGAAGCGGGCTACAGGAGAGATGGGGAGGGACTTTTGGCAAGGGACTGTAGTGATAGGATGAGAGGGAATGGATTTAGGCTTGAGGAGGGCAGATTTAGAATGGAGACTAAGCAGAAATTCTTTCCAGTGAGGGTGGTGAGACACTGGAGCAGGTTGCACAGGGCTGGTTGTGGATGCCCCCTCCCTGGAGGAGTTCAAGGCCAGGCCGGATGAGGCCTTGAGCAACCTGATCTAGTGGAAGGTGTCCCTGCCCATGGCAGGGAGGTTGGAAGTGGATAATCTTTAAAGTTCCTTTCAACCCAAACCATTCTATGGATCTCTGAATCTATAAGATCTGAATAGTGATCTCCATCCAGTTCTGCTTCTGTCCTTTAATCTGTGATTCTAGTTGATATCCCTCCATGGGCATGCCCATATGTTATCAACAGCCTTTCCCTGCTCTGTGGCATTCAGCTAGGTAGACAGGAACAGCAAGGCTCAGATGCACTCCAAGAGAAAGGTCAGACCTAGAACTGCTTGACTTCTGGTCTGCTCTAACTCAGAGTGTTTAGGCAGTAAGATATAGTCATCTGAATGTGTCTTTTGGTTTCATTTCCTTTTGCTAGGCTGCTTATCTGTCCTCAGAGCTATCCGAGTTAGTATCTGGCTTACTTGGAGAAGGTAGAGCAGGTTCCTTGAGGTCTGATGGCAATGTGGAGCAGACATGATGGTTTGGTAAAGGCTCAGGTGTGCCCGCAATATCTTAGAACCAGCTGCATGCCTGAAATGTTATTTTCTTTGCTGATGACCAATATATATGGAAAATTATCCAGGCAAATGTCATAGGAGAATATGCATTAGGCAGTAAAAGTGGAATTACAGGAAAGGGGGGGAAAAAAAAAAAAAAGGAAAAGCTCCCATTGTCCTGTTGTAGCATATTAAGGACCTATCAAGGGACAACAGCATTTTGTTTCCCCCAAGCAAACATAATGGATACACTCAGGCATAATCCTGCCCTCTAATATTTCAATTCTGATGGCGCTTCTTATCAAGGAGAGTCGCCATGATGGCAAAGTGCACACAGATGGAAACAGTGTCCTAAAGCTGACAGGATTTCTACCAGGTAGCCTAAGACCTAAGTTAGGTAGGAAGGTTGGAAACAAGATGGAAAAAAAAATGAAAAGGCTTAAAAAAAAAAAGAAAGAAAGAAAAAGATTTGCTATGAGTCAGTGTTTTTCTTATTTGATGTGTTTTGCAGTCTGTGTGTTCACAGCCAGTTAGGTTACAAAGGGCAAGAGGATTAGGACTTGTTTGTTTTATTCTCCCTCCCCAATCTGTTGACTGGCTAACCAAGAAAGCCCCAGGCCTCTTTACCTCCATGTTTTACTGGAAAATAAATTTTGTTAAACTCACAACTCATCCTGTACCCTTGAAACAGAAAAGACAAATAGGATGGATTCGAGCTTCCATGCCTCTTGGCCTCTTGCTGTTGATATTGTAGGCATTGCTTACCTGTCCAGGACAGAAAACATGCCAATGCAATTCTTTATTCTGTGCAGATGACCAAAATCGCATCTGTATGCTGATAGATGGGATGCCAATATGACCGGACTTGCTTCTGCATCTCCCTAATTTCATGTGTAAGGAGAGATTTTTTTTCCTAAAGAAATATTTGCAAGTGATTAAATGCCTCAAGCAGGCTGATGCGGCATGCGGCATGCAGCATTTTCCTATCGGATTGCCTGGGTACTTCTCAGCCTAAGCAAAACCAAAGCTGTGTGACTCCAGGACCACCTGAGGAGAAAGAATGCATGCTTTACAGAGGTATGGTTCCTTTGGTGGTGCCTTCTTGCGCTGGGTGGAGAAAGTAATGCTTTGGTGCAACCCTCTGAGCAGAACATATCCTTCTGTAAAGAAAGCTGCATGTCTGCAGGCTGCATTGCTGGTTCAGCATGAGTCAGTCAGGCTCTGTTATGGTTCAAATTCATGGATTTCAGAAAACAAGAGACTTGAAGGCTGGAGAGCTCAGCTTACGTTCCTGATGTGTAGTTTTCCTTCTCAGCTCATACAAGATTTTATTTGCCTTCTTTATGCAGTGCAAGCAGCAAGATTTGATTCTCTGTCTTCAGGGGAAGGGGAGGAAGTCAAATGCAAGAAATAGAGAAGGACATTCACACACAGACAACCCAAAAAGACACAACTAGCCACTCTATGAGATGAATATCCTTCACCTTATCTCATGACATTCAGACTTTCAGTCTCCTCCAAGCAAAACTTTGCTATGACAGATAGAGCAAGACAGTACAGTTTTGGGGTGATGAATCTCAAATTGAAACCATCTCCATAAGGACTAAGAGAAAAGCTCTCTGCTATCACTGTCAGCATGTCTAATGCTTTGAGACAGTCCGGAAGACATTTCCTAAAGCAGCCTTGCATGGCTCATTGCTTTAGGTCAGTTACTCATTTTTTCCTTTTGTAGTAATGTTTTTCTAAATGCATTTCACTCAACACAGTCTGTCTTTGGCAAAAGAAAAAAAAAAAAAGAAGAAGAAAAAGGAAAAAAAGGCAGCTCGTTGTTGAATACCTAGCATTGCTCCGATGACTGCATTGCTTTCGTGCCCATTTGCATAGCAGAATGCTATACAGAGCTAATACAGCCAGCTCCTTGTGACGACTTTTCCAAAGACTGAGCTTTGGGAGGGCATGGCTTTCAACAGCAGGAAGTTGAGGGCTTTGCCTCAGAAAGTGTTTGAGCTTCCAGAAAGGTTCTTACTTAGTGGCCAGACCAAGGAAAACTAAAAGACCTTGTGGAATATATTCACAAACATGTGCAAAGACACCTTGGGATAGCTAAGAGCTACTTAGAGCACATGTATGGATGGGTGAAGAGTGACATAGTAGAGGTTAAAATTCAGTTTTTTACATTCCAGCTGACAGCCCCAAGCAGTAGGCTATCAACTACTCTGGAGTGCGGTCAGTGTCTTCTGGGGCTGTTTCCTGGCTCATATCAGTGTGGTCCTTGGTTTTGCTCCTTCCCAGGCAGTCTAATCTCCTGATGCACAGTAAGAGAATTTCTATGGTATGGGGCTATTTGCCCTCCTCTGGACTTGCTCCAACAACTCTTTCACTCCTCGTAATTTCTCACAAACATGGTTGGAACTTCAACCCTTACCTCCTTAGTTTAAAAACCTCTTTGCCATTAGGAGCTCTTGGTTGCCTGGACAGCTCTTGTTCTACTAGGATGAGAGCTGGCTGAGTTGTAATTAATGGGACACTTCCATTTATCATTTATCACTGGATCAGCATGGTAAAATGAAGACTTGAAAGGCAGTAAATGTTCAAGTGGCATCTAATCGACCTGTGGAATTCGTTGCTGTGGGACATGGAGGCAAATAGCTTGAGAGTCAGGGTAGGATTAAGCACTTGAATAGGAAAAATACCTGCAGTTAACTCATGAGGTTAAAGTATTATGAGGTTTATCAGTTCTTTTGCTTCTGGGTGTAAACTGCCATCTCAACTTGTGAAATAACTCCTTTCTGCTCTGCCTTATTGCTCCAAGCTGTTTGTGAGATGTTTTCACAGGGTGTGGGGCACCCAAGTAAGTTGGTGCTGGAGGGGAAGACAGATAACTGGACTGGTCAATAGCCCTCCTGTGGAGCAGGGGCTGCTGCTCTGGTTTCGATCCCCCTGCTTCTGAAGGATTCCACAGCTCATGTGGGAGGCCAGCAGTGCACGCAGTGGGCTGCCTTATATTGAATTTTGTGTGCAGAAAATTGTCAAGGCTGTGCTGGGAAGTGATTTATTGTCCAGTCACTGTGTGGCCACTTTTCCATACCAAAGAGCAGCCCTCTAGTGTGTGTGTCTTCTGACACATGCATGTAATAAAGGGAACTCATATCCTCTCTCCACTTGCTCTGAGGTCGCACTGCTCTGCCCGGTCTCTTTCTGTCTCTTTGGTAAAGAAAAGCTAGAAGAAGGCAGCTTGAGCATTCCTGCCTTTTCAGAACTTTCCCCCTAGTGTCTGTTCCCAGACAGAGATCACAGCTGTGCATGTCGTGACTAGAAAGGAAGGCACAGGCAGTAGCTACAGCAGCAGGTGTCTGGGGGCTCACCTCTGCCGTGTTTGCTCACCATCATTTGAACAATCAGCCACTTGCCCTCAAGGGCTGGGTGTATAAAGTGGATCACTTCAGAACAAGAGGTGCTTCTCACTGGAAATGAAGGGCTTTGTTCTCAGACTGGAAGATGAAGATTAAAAGCTTCACTGCCTGGTTTGGAATTTTGAATGTAGCCTGCAGAACTATGTTTAGGCTGCTGGAGAGCAGAGAGGCATCCTGTTGGTGAGAATGGTAGTTGAGGAAGCAAGGTTAAGAATGGCTCTTCAGGCAGAGGCACAATGTGTTTAGATAGCCTTGCAGGAGCATCCTGTGCTCTTATCTCACAGAGTTTAGAAACCAGAGAACCTATGACTGCTGTGAAGGATCACCA
Organism: Semnornis frantzii; assembly: GCA_013399775.1. Lineage (NCBI taxonomy): Eukaryota > Metazoa > Chordata > Aves > Piciformes > Ramphastidae > Semnornis > Semnornis frantzii. The sequence continues at coordinate 14,489 of VWYK01013238.1, forward strand.
TAACAACCAGTCTTCTAAGAGGTCTGACTGAACCCAAACAAAAGTAAATGATCCTTTTCCTCCACTTGGCTTCAAGGAGCCAGTCAAGACCTGAAATATGCTGATCTTGAAGATGAGACTAAAGGGCTGTGGAACTCAATGGAGATTTCATATGTGAGTCTGCTGACCTTACCAATACCTTGAAGGATTGTTGCTTTGAGACTATGCTGAGGTTAGTCAAGCAATGGCTCAGAGCACTACTAAATTACTGATGGACAGTACTGCTCTCATTTTGTGAACTCTGTTGCCAAGTTACAGAGGCCAGAGCCTTGAGTACATCAAAAGCAGCCATGTAGCCCCTGCCCATCAGCCCACAAGCTTCATTAAGCTCAGTCCTGGGTGTCCAGGCTGCCTGAGAGATGTTGCATGTATGCCTGCTTCTTGCTGTCCTGAGCTGCTGACTGTCATTCCAGGATGGACACCAAGCCTGTGTCCTGTTTCTGACCCTGTTCCTGATCTGAGCTACAGCACTAGTAGTCTTGTCCCAGGCTCTGTCTCCTGTCTTGACTAGATGATTTCCTGGATGCACTCCAGGCCATGTAGGTAGCCTTGTCTCCAGCTCTGTCTCCAGAGACTCCCATTAGGCAGTAAACACAGAATAATCCAAAGTACTTTTGGCATTGTGCTGTATCTATGAGGAGATTCCCTGGCACAAAGTCAGAGAGGAAGGGAGAGAGAGCTGCAGCTGTGGTGATGTGCTAGTTAAGGTACTGTAGCTTCACTGTGTCACAGAAACACAGAATGCAAGGTTGGAAGGGAGCCCAAGGATCATCTGGTCCAACATCTCTAGGTGATGGTGGAGTTGAAAGGAGCTGACCCAGCAGCCTGCTAAGCTGAGTCTTAAAACTACCAATGTAGGGGAATCCCGTGCTTCCCTTGGGAGATGTTTCCAATGTCCAGCTGTTGTCATGGTAGGAGTCTCCCCAGCAGTAACTTGTCCCCATAACCCCTTGTCCTCTCCATGGGACTCTGTATAAAGAGGGAGTCTCCATCCTCTCGGTAATCACCCTTTATGCCCTAGTCCACGGAGATTGTAGTGCAAGGACCTTAAAATAACTGCATATTTTATAATTCCTGCCTTGTGAAATCCCACAACCGAGTCAGAGATAAGGTCTCCCCTAAGCCTTCTCTTCTCCAGGCTGAACAACCCCAGCTCTCTCAGCCTCTCCTCACACAACAGGGCTGCCATGCCTCTGATCATTCTCCTACCCCTCCTGTGGACACTTTGCAGCCTGACCCCATCGTCTTTGTACAGCAGGGGCCAAAACTGCAGGCAGTGCTCTATGTGTGGTCTGACCAGCACTGAGCAGAGTGGGACAATGACTTCTTTGTCTCTGCTGGTGATGCCCTTGTTGATACAGCCCAGCACCCTGTTGGCTTTCACTGCCCTTGTAGCTCACGGTTCACTCATACAGAGCATTTGATCCACCAAGACCCCCAGGCCACTCTCCACATGGGCTGCTTTCCAACCAGGTGGATCCCAATCTGAGCTGTACTCCTGGGTTATGTCTTCCCAGGTGCAGGATCCTGCATTCGTCCCCAGTGAACTTCATAAGGTTCTTGTTAGCCCATTCCTGCAGCCTCTTCCTGGCTCTCCCAGGTGTTCTTCCAGACAGTGTCTGAGCAGTTCAAGGGTCCCATAAAAAACAGATTTGGCTGACCTGAAGCTTGTTTAAGGCACTCAAAAGTATCTTTACTGGTCATGTCATCTTGGTTTGGGGATCAGTGACAGGCACCTACTGTAAGATCTCCTTTGGAGACCACCCCTCTGATGGTGACCCAGAGGCATTCCATAGGACTTCCACAGTTCCCATAGCAAACTTCCATGCTTCCAAGGTTCTCTTTAATGAAGAGTGCAGCTCTACCACCTCTTCTACCCTGCCCGTCACTACCAAACAGCCTGTAGCCATCTATCACAATCCTCCAAGCGTGCCTATTCCTCTGCTTCAGACATGTAGATAAACAATGTCCTGATTCTAGTAATGTGCCAGAAGGGCAGCTTATAAACTCTGCTCAGACAACGTACAGCTCCTGCTTCCTTCCTCTGAAACCTCCTGGGGCTTAGCATGTGCGGGAGTGATGGAAAAGAAGGGAGGGAAAGAGGAGAGAGAGAGGAGCAAATTTCCATTGTCAGCCGTTCCCGATGGAGAAAAGAGGCTGTGACAGCAAACACCGCATTTTATGGCAGGCAGGAAATGCCTTCAGCCCAGGAGCTCTGGAGGTTTGCGAGCACCCTGGCCAGGGTTCTGGCTACCTGAGGAGGAGGGGGGGTAGGGTCTCTGGCTGTACTCGGGCAGATGAGAAGCCTGCAAGGTGGGAGGTGGTGTCCCTGGTGGCTGTAAAATACTTACAGGTGCTTCCTGCTGCCTGACTCCAGCTCTACGTCGGGAGGCAGGAGAGGCATGAGCAGATGGTGTAGCTGTGTCTGGAAGTTGTCAGGTGCAGATCACCCCGTGGAGACTGTCACAGCAAGCGTGGGTCAGCACAGCCAGCTGAGTCCAGGACTGTGGAACACTTTGAGTTGTAACAGGCTGCAAAAAAAGGACACAGACAAGGAATGTTTGAGAAGTTTTGTTACTGTTGTCATTTCAAGTTATCTGTGAGGTGCTCCGAGCCTTGTGTTGAGGTGAAACTTTTGGACATCCATTTGGAGACATGCCAAAGGGATGTTCTGAAAGCCCTGCAAGAAAGCTCTCTGTCATTGTAGGTCTTGTGAGGTCTGAGTGCAAAGGCTTGCACCAGGGCTAGCAAAGTTTGCAAGCAGAGATGTAACTCTTTTGCAAGGAAGAGCATTTTTTCTCAGCCAACAGGGCTTTTCTTTTTTTTTTTTCCCTCAATTTTCTTCTTCCTTCTATTTGTAGACTGCTGTAATTTAATTTTTCTTGGCCATCAGACAAGTAAGCAAGTCTTTTCTCTGCTGATCTTAAGGTGGAGATTGTTTATATGTATACAAGATCTGTAATTACATGGCAGTCTAATTCCCCACCAAACACCCCATAGCCTCCACTCCCCAAATCCATCCAGGACTGCTTTTCTGCAAGGCCAAACACACTGTTAAAATTCTTAGCCAAGGCTCTAGCGTATATATGATTCTCCCTCCCATCTCATACTTCACTCACAAAAAGAGAAAAAAGAGTGGGGAGGAAAAGAAAAAAAAAAAAAGTGGGTGACTAGAAAAAGGGAGGGCAGCTGGGAAATCTTAGACTGAAGGGCAGATCACATTTCAAAACAGTGAGCTGAAAATAACAATGATGATTTCCTCTCCCCTCTCTTTCTCTCCCCCTTCCCCTGGCAGTGTGTGACCCTTGTGTAACTTCAGTGAGGCTGGCTGGACGTGCAGGGTGCAACAGTGATTAAAACACTTGGGAACCGGCTAAGAGCAAGCCCAAGAGTCGTGCGGCTTCCTGCAAGCCACACACACATGCATGTGTGGGAGCAGCAATGATCAGGCTGCGGTTCATGTCCACTTCAGTTCAGGTCAAGAATGGGATGGATTTATGGATTTCACATGAATAATTAGTTATTTTGACTCTGTGGATTTACTTGTAGTTCTCAAAGGCTACTCCTGCTGAAGGTAGTGGGGTCTCCTTGTGTGAAGCTGAGGAGTTTTCAGTTGTGTGGATTAGGTGGGAGGGTTTGGGTTGTTGGGTCGGTTGTGTTTGTTTGGCTGGTTTAGCTTTCATTACTGTTTTCAAAAGCAAAGAAGAATTTTGCACCTTTTTGAGTGCCACTCTGCTGCAGGTAAAGAATGTAACAGCTTGTGAGAGCGCAGCTAGAGCCAATAATAATCTGACTGACATGGCTTGGCACTGGCATGCCCATTAAAAATCACTCTGGCCTTTCAAGACGGAGATGTTAATGCTGCCGCTTGTCTGAGATGAAAATTCCCTCCCTTTATAGATCCAAAGAGCCTCCATCCATGGAAGATTCTTGGAAAGATCCAATATTTCTATTGATGATAGAATAAATCCTTCTGTTGATGAGAGAATAAATCCTTCAGTGTCACAAAGTTTCCAAGCCATAGAAGTTTCCAAGCCCAGTACCTACTGCAAATATGTTTCCATATGTAACGCGCCCTGCTTTTCCATACCAGATCCCAAGGTTTCCTTGGAAAACCACAGTGGACAGTTGACTAGGATAACCTGGGAACAACTTAAGGGGAAAAAAAAAAAAAAAAAAAAGTTATTACTTCTAACAATTTCAATGAAATATGGCAGTTCTCTTCAGAGGTTAACTGTGTAACAACAAAGTTCATCACAGGAGCACGTCTTCAGACAGCTGACGGGCAGGATTCTTGCAACAAACAGCCCACTCTCCTTGGAAAAGTTGGACAATTTCTACACTCCTGTTTCACAGCAAGGCAACTGCTTTGATGTTCTGTAAGATATGCAGGCTTTAAAAGCCATCTCCAAAGTCAAAATCGCTAATATTCTTTCCATGGATTTGAGAGAATTCCAGTGGGTGGGAGGTGAGCTCCCCTACCTACATTGCCAGAACCCAGAAGAGGTTTTTTTAAAGAGCTGTTTATTACATGGAATGGCAGAACAACATTTTTTCAACACAATCTCCTGTCTCCTGCAACTTAGGAGCTAACATAGCTAACACAGGCTTGTGGTGCCTGCTGGAATGTGCCAGGATTTGAGGACAGAATTTTCATAGAATCCTAGAATGGCTTAGGCTGGAAGGGACCTCAAAGTTCATCCACTACAACTTCCTCACCATGGGGAGGAATACCTCTCAACTAGACTCAGATGCTCAAGGACTCATCCAACCTGGCCTTCAACATCCCCAGGAAAGAGGCAGCCACAATGTCCCTGGACAGCCTGTTCCAGAGTCTCACCACCCTCCTACTGAAGAACTTGTTCTTCGGATCCAGTCTAACCCTGCTCTCCCTCAGCTTCAAACCATTCCCTCTTGTGCTGTTGCTAGACATCCTTATGAGAAGTCCCTCCCCAGCCTGGTGCCTTACCACAGTGTAAGAGCTTTGATTTTTCTCCTTGTTGAGAAGTCAGATGGAATTATTGAAGAGAGTTCAGCATTCCGTTTCAGAGAAGGACTGGAACTGGCTGAGATAGTCATATCCCTGGACCCCTTGTACAGATGAGTGTGTAGGACTCTCCTGAGACTGATGCAGGGAGGACTTAACTACCTCCAGCAGCAACTGCAGCAGGACCCCAGGAGAACTGGGTGCCCAGAACAAGGTACTACAATGGCAGCTACTGGTATCCAAATCCCATATATGTGAGGGCTTCTCATCAACCCTTTGTGGATCCTACTGAGGACCTTGCTTCTCACAGTGGGAAATGCTGTTGGGGAGGCTGTAACTCTGAATCATAAACGTTCAGCAATGGAAGACAGCACAGAAAAGTCTCTTTGAATAGCGCACCTGGATTTTCTACAGTCCCCACATTTATGGAGCAGAGAAGAGCAATTCATTGACTCAGAGACAATTGTTCTCCCGCAGATGCTCAGAGGGCACTGCAACATAGCCAGGTACAGGCTACCTCCCTGCTCTGCAATTGGCAGTGCTGTAGAATATTTGCATGGAGAACAGTAAAACAATCTTGGTGATGCTCATGGATTGGATTCATCTTCCATATAGTTTGCTCTCTGGTATTTCTGTGTGCTTGTGCCACAAGCAAAAATAGTTTTATCTTAAAGCAATAATGATAACTCCCTTAAGGAAAATGTCGTCTTCCTTTTCCTTTCCAACACACAGTTTAACAAAGATCTACAAACAGATTTCTTTGGACTAGGAACGTCTCTTGTCAGGCCTGTAGCTTTGAAAATCATTCCTTGGATTAACAGAAAATGCATTTAACCGAGGGAAGGAGAAAAATGGCATAAGATGAAAGTTAGGCTAAACTAGGAAAACCAGTTTTAAGGTGCTTATGATTTATTTCAAAGAAATCAGGCTAGATTGCTCCTAAGTCAACCTAAGGTTCAGGCTTTTTTATCCTTGTAGAGGTCTGTGGGGTTTCAGATGTTCCAGCTTGGTCACTGTGACCGTGGTTGTCACTGTCCTACTGACGGTCCTTCGACTGTTTCACAGGGTAGGTGAGAACACATCCTAGCACCAGCCCTACACCTAGACCGGGAAAAGGGCTGGAAACCTCTCAGCATATCATTGGCCACTGCATGACCACTTATTTTCCATTGGTGATTGTTCCACAGTTGTGCTGGGAACCACCTGTGAGGTTTCATCGGTGTGAATGAGAGCAAAACTTAGACTCCATCACGCTTAACTCTGCAGGCAGAGAATCCTTACAGAGTTGCTCCAGTTGGAAAAGGCCTCTAACATGGAGTCCAGCCATCAGTCTAGCATCTCCATGGCCAGTAAGCCATGTCCCCTAGTGCCATGTCCACATAATTCTTGAACACCTCCAGGGATGGTGACTCCACCACCTCCCTGGGCAGCCTGTTTCAATCCCTGACCACTCCTGAAGAAAAGAAGTATTTCTTAACATCCAATCTACATGTCCCCTGGTGCAACTTGGGGCCATTTCCTCTTGTTCGCTCACCTGATACTAGGGAGAAGAGACCAAGCCTCAGCTCACTGCAACCTTCTTTCAGGGAGTTATAGAATGCAGTGAGGTCTCCCATCAGCCTCCTCTTCTCCAGGCTAAACAATAATACTTCCANAAGAAAAGAAGTATTTCTTAACATCCAATCTACATGTCCCCTGGTGCAACTTGGGGCCATTTCCTCTTGTTCGCTCACCTGATACTAGGGAGAAGAGACCAAGCCTCAGCTCACTGCAACCTTCTTTCAGGGAGTTATAGAATGCAGTGAGGTCTCCCATCAGCCTCCTCCTCTTCTCCAGGCTAAACAATACCACTTCCATCAACTACTCCTTAGCAGCCCTGATCTCCAGACCCTTCACCAGCTTCGTTGCCCTTCTCTGGACACACTCCAGCCCCTCAGTGTCCTGGGAGCAAGGGCAGGATGTTACCTCTGACTACAGTTTACAACAAGTGAACAGAAGCTGTGAGAATCTGCAGCCATCAGTGCTGTGAGAGCTGCATCTACCTTTGTTTCAAGTGCAGAAGTGCAAACTCCTGATGTACCTGGCTGCAGCATTGGAGACCATATGTGAACTGGTCACACTGAGCTCCACTTACAATCAGCATCAAATTAGTGTAATTAATGATGCCTAGCATATAATCTATCCTATCCAAAACTAGATAACTGAAATGGGTCTCTAAAAGTGCTACTATCTTTTCACTGCTTGTCAGGGGATCTCAGAGTGACTCACTTGGCTATAAAATGAAATCTTCTGTGTGCAGTGCTGTTGAGGTGAGGGGAGATGAGTCCCACCTAACCTCTCCTGTCATTGAGAGGCACAGTGAATGTGTACTGCAAATTCATCTTCTCCATCTCTGCCTGACACAGAGATTGTGGCAGCAAAAATAGGTGCTAGCACTCACTGGGATAGCTGATGGTGATGATTTGCCTCCTTCTATTAAACAGATGACTCACTTACAGTTTGTTTTCAGCTTGTCTAGATTCCATGTACTTAAAGACCTTTGGGGTTTGCAATTCTGCATTTCTTCTGTGATAAAGGAAAGGGCAGGCATGCCGAGCACAGGAAAATGCAGAAAGGGAACCTGGAGCTTTCCCAGGCTTCCCAGGTGCCCTAAGAAACCAAGTGGCACAGGGACAGAAAATCTTCTCTGGGGTCAGAAATCCGGTTTCTAAAGCAGCAGTTAGAATAGGCAGGTGGGATTTCTGGAACTGCTTCTGGGATAGAAGCAGCTACAAAGGGAGTCTGTTTAGATCACTATGCCTTGTGAGAAGAGAGGAGAATATAGTGTGTCTGCATTCTAGGGGAATCAGCTGGTGGAGGAAGACTTCCTCAGGTTTAGGATCAGAAATCTGTAATGAGGCTCACCTAATGACAGCCAGCATACAACTCTTTACCTTTGCATAAACACCTGTTTCATGGCATCCAGACATGAGCTATACCCTGGGTTCGGAGTTCTCCTCAGCATTCTTTCTGTGGCTTCAGAAGTGTTGCCTTTCCTGCAGCAGTGCCTGCTAGAGACTGGAGCACATCTACCCACTGTCTCTCCAGAGACCTGCCTCTCTTTAGGAAAAAGAAAAAAAAAATAAAAAAGAAAAACACTGAACCTTCTTTCTTCCACACTAAAAGACCTTTGTCCCAAACCACACATGTAGATTTTAAACAGAAAATAATATGAAAGCACAGTGCTTCCTTTATGGCAGACCTTATGTGCCTTATGCAGCTTTCTGAGTTCCTGTGTCCATGGATTTATGATGTGCTCTACACTTTCCACATTCTCAGTGTTGTTTTCCCACATTTGAAGGAGAAATGATCAAGAGATTTGTGCTGGAGTGAAATTTATTCTGTCTTAAGCTGTGTAAAGGTTCCAAATCCACCACAGCATGGAAAGCAGAAATGCTGTAAGCATCTTGGGTCCTTCCCAGCCGTGCAGACACGGTGCCTTCTGTAGAAGTGAACATTACATTCTTGTCATTACTGCTCTTGTCAGAACTGCCTCTGATAGAGCAGGCAAATATCAACTGAAGACATCTTGTAATGCCCAGGGGGTCACTTCTGCATGGACAAGTAGCCCCTAACCCAAGGAAGAGGTGCACTCCTCTGCAGAGGGGTGCCTTGAGTAGCCTTTCTGGCCATGGAGAGTGAATCGCAGGAGTGCCCCACCAGCACTCCACAGCCTTTGCTTTAGGATGGGAAGCTGTAATTTAATAGCTTTTTTAATGCTTTAAGAACTATTTCAGGACTGTGATAAACAGGGTCACACTGACCAGTTTCCTCTGTGTGTCCTAGAAATCTCTGAGTGACCATCAAGGCTCAGGTGCTGAAGCCACCTCCTTTCTGTGTGGGCAGTGCGACAAGGTTACTGCTCCCACAGCAACTCTTAATAGCAGCACTGCGAGACTCAACTCATAGTGCTAAGCAAGAAACCCCCTCTCTGCCTCCTCAATACCTTCAAGGTTGCTCATTAGACTCACAGTCCTGGCTCCCCTGCTGAGGAATACTCTAATTTTGCTGAAATTCCTCAGTGCTTTGTCAGGTGCCCTTTCCATGGAACAAATGAAAACCACCCAAGTGAAAGTCAGGAATGAATGTCTCCATCCTCGGAGATTAAGAAAAGAGATACACAGAAATTAAATCAAACCATTCTTGGAACGATCCTTTCCTTATATTACCTGTGAGCCAGCTAACCAGCTCTCAGGACACTTACGGAGCTAGGATCAGTCCATACTCAAGATTCCTGGGCATTACTTAGATGGAAAGGAATTGAGAGGCAATGAGGAGCTTTTCGTACATCTGTTTGGTCCTTGGGCAAGTATCTGCAGCTTGGAAAGCCTTTCGTAATTCATAACTTAATTAGGATGAAAACTTCTCACAGTGTTATTCTAAGATTCCTGATCTGCCCTGCCTAATTTTAGAGCTGTCAATGCCTTCGTGGCATGGCTGAGTGGATCTATTTCTGATCAGTGCATAAAGATATCTTGTTTAGTGACTGTGCCAGAGCTTATAGGCTGCAAACCTACTGACAACCGGGAAGGAAATCTTCCTGCCCTGGACTGTGAGATGTACACTGATGTTCAAACATCTGCGTGTGGTCAGTGTACATAAAAACCTAGAACTCAGAGAAGCATAGGAATAGATAATCGTGCTGAAGGCTCTGTGCTGAGATTGCACGGAGGGTCTGATTCAGTTACTGCTCACATCCAGACAGAATGTGACAGTGATCAATCAAACCTGAGATGAGAAGTGGTCTGGGGAATGACCATGTCTTACTTTGACTTTTGAAGTCTGATATTGTCCCCATTATGCTCCTTTCTTTTACTTTTTGTTATTCTACATTCTACTCACTCTGTTGGAGAGAGTCCAGAGGAGGGCCACAAAGATGATCCAAGGGCTAGAGCACCTCTGCTGTGAGGGCAGGCTAGGGGAGCTGGGGTTGTTCAGCCTGGAGAAGACTCTGGTGGCATCTTAGAGCTGCCTTCCAATAGCTGAAAAGATCCTCCAGGAAGGCCGCTAGACTGGATCTTAGGAAGAAGTTCTTCAGTGTTGAAGATAGTGAGACTCTGCAATAGGTTGCCCAAGGAGATTGTAGCTGCCTTCTGCCTGGGGGTGTTGAAGGCCAGGTTGGATGAGGCCTTGAGCAGCCAAGCCTAGTTGTGATATGCTCTAGCCATATTCTAGGCAAGTGCTAGGTAAGTGCCTCTCTGGCTACATATGCCATAGTCAAAGATGAAACTCCCTTGATCTCGCTATCAGAAGAATTATGAAGGATAGAGTAATGGCCTGAGTGCAGTGGAGTCTGATGATATAGAACACTAATTTCTATATATTGTTTCTTGTTGGTTTTTTTTCCGCCATGTCCTAAGGTTAATAATACTGCTGAGATCCGGAAGAACCTTTTATTCCAGGTATGCATGGTGTTGTCAGCTGGTGATCACATTAACTGGCAAACATTCCTTATGCTGTCTCACTTCACCCTGCACTTTCCCTGAAAGAAAAAAATGGAAAATCAGCTAATCACAGAGTATTAACCCGAGGCCTTCACAGCCCACTTACATCACTCTTAAGCAGTGGGCATCCAAATTCTTCCCTAATGGAACAATTCACAGTGTCAGAGGACAAAGCATCACTCTTCTGAACCTTGGTTGCTCTGATTCCTGCTAAGCAAGGAGCTGTGCGAGGCCACTGACAGTCAGCACTGGCTCTGCTCCGCTTTTCTCAGGCTGAGCAGTGGTGCATTGCTCTCTCCTCATCTCTTGCTCCCAAGGCTACCCAAAGCTGCAGAGACAGCACATTTGCCTCCCTCGGGAAGGATGTTGGTGCATTGTTTGGTTTGAGTCTCTTATCTCACCCTCTAGCCAGTGAACAGTCATCATGGGCGGGCTCTGCAGGGAATTTTCTTGAGGTCTTCTTGAAGCAGAGATGATGCCAGTGATCTGGCAAGGGGAAATAGTCATGCCTCAGAAACCTACATGACACTACCACAACTACCCCAACCAAAAAAAATAATAATAATCTGGATGGTAAAATTAGGGTTGGAAATAAGCAGTGCAATGCTGAGACCACAAATCAAACACAAAAGGAGGTGGAGGAGCTGGCATGGGGAGAAAATGTGCCGAGATCTGCCTGGAAGGAAAAGAAAGTGTGGAACAAGTCAGGAAGGCAACTGGGGAAAAAAAGCTGCATTATCTTGGCACCCTGCAGCAGGTGGCACTGTGGAATTCCCATGGGCCATCATGGCTTAGGAAACTGAAGCAGAAGGCTTTCTTTTTCTCTTCAAGGAGTGTGATTAAGGACATTAGAAGTAAAAACTAACCTAGTAATATTTAACAGAAAATAAGTACTTAAAAAAACCGAAGAAACAACAAAACAACACCAAAACACACAAATCCAGAAAGAAACTTTAAGAGAAGTAGCCTTAAAAGCAGGAACTGGATGAGAACCATTTGTTTTTTATCATAAGGGTCTATCATGTGTGCACTAAAGTCACTGTGTAGATCTCAGCTGTTTGCATGTGGAACAGGAAACAAATCTATTGCAATTCAGATCAGAAGAGAAATTATATATTCAGGAAGCAGCATTCAAAAAATGAGCCCTTTACTTTGAATTATGTTTTTTGAACAGCAGAGGCAGACAAAGGTGGGCAAAGCTTCTCCATGACAGGTTTCCAACTGCACCACAGTGTTGCAGTTTTAGACCTGCTGAGGAGCCCAAGGGAATGTCACCTACAAGACAGAAGGGCTTGCCAAAGCCCAGTGTGAAAAGTACAGCTTAGGTCAGTAAGGCAGAGCTGGCAGCACTGCCTGTTGGTGTAAGAGCCTGCTTTCAGTGGGCTTTGAATGGAGGGAACTGCAGCAATCCAGCTGCCACCTTCCACAGCATCCACCTGTCTCACTGCACAGGATTGCTTCTGAGTTTTATTGTAGCAGATGGAGGGAATATGGGAGCCGCGTGAGCTTAGCTTTTTCTGGACACTCAGTGCCTCATCAAGTGCCTTCCTTCAGTCTGCCATTGCTCTCATTCCCCTCACAGACATTCCCTTGCATGGTGAATGCTGGAATTGTGCATACAGATCAAGGGCAGCTGATTGCCCTGGCACTTAAAGAAACCTCAGTTTCAATGCAGAATTTTAATTTTCTCAGTGTACTTAATCTGGTTTTAAAAGCCTATAAAGCAGACTTCCTGCAATGCTGATAAGAACCTTTTCTGATTTTCTGATTGCCATGCTTTTTCCTTACCTGTGTTTATGACAATCAAATGTCACCTTAAGGGAAAAAAAAAAAAACAACAGATTTTGTTTCTGACTGGCTTGATACCAAAGTTGATGTTTACTAGTGGAGCACATAATCTCTGCTGCAAGGAACTTGGCATGTCAGAGCAGCCAACATGACACTAATGTGAAGTGCATATGCACAAGACTCCCCTTCCAACAAAGTGGGAGAGCTTGGTGAGGACGATGCAGGGCCTTTCTTGTCAGTCTTGTGATGAATTAATAAGTTACTATTGTGGGAAGGCCTTTCAGAGCTGCTCCAGGGCCTGCTCATTTGTTTGTAGCACAGAAGGTAAAGGAGGAACAACGGATCCTAAGGCTTTTGATTGGATCAGTTAAGCCTTGGATGTAACAGATGAATGAAGCAGTTAAAAACATAAATGCAGGGAATCTTACAAACCTCATTTCCACTTGGGCAAGTGCAGTTGAAATAGGATGAACAGACCAATCAGTGCTTTTTAGGGCAACCATCATCTGCCTGTCTGAAATCTCTCTCCATGCTGTCATAGCTGTTAGCAGCAGCTCTGTCTGCAGACCCTATTTTCCCATCTTTGTTTCTCATTTGTATAGTTTACATATGTAGTAGTTCCAGCATGTAATTAGCTCTGGTATGTCCTGAGATACCCAACCACTTTTTATATTGCCTATGTGACCAGGTAGTTGATGGAGCAATAGAAAGATTTCTTTCTCATTTCTTTAAGGACTGTTTAGCACAGGACCAAGGGCCACTCCTTAGGTGGGTTCGCCTATGCTTCCTGAGTATTTACTCTAACTGTTTAGCACCGAACTCTCTTAGTAATTTAATCCTCAGTGACAGTATCTTCTAGAAAGAACTACACAACTTCAAGAAAGTGTGTGGGTAAACTCATGGCAGAAAAGTCTACTAACCAGAAAACCAGAGAGTCCTTAAACTGCAAATTGCTGGAAGTTGGAAGAGTGTTCCAAGGAAGTATCACCATAACTTTTGCTTCTGATTTTCCCTGGGTATCTGCTTCTGGCCAACTGCTGGAGACAGGGTGCTGAGCGAGGCAGAGCTTTGATCTGACTCAGTGCTCTTACATTCTACACTAGTGTCACAACACAGACATGATGGATGCAGAGCTGCAGGTGAAAAAATGGGTTCATGCTTTAATTTTTTTCTCTGGTTTTTCTCCCCTCTCCTCGACTCTCTCTCCTCTCCTCGAATCTCCTCTCCTCGAATCTCCTCGAATCTCCTCTCCTCGAATCTCCTCTCCTCCAATCTCCTCTCCTCGAATCTCCTCGAATCTCCTCGAATCTCCTCTCCTCCTCTCCTCAAATCTCCTCTCCTCGAATCTCCTCTCCTCGACTCTCCTCTCCCCTTTTCTTCTCCCCAAGTAATTATAAGCTGCATTTCGCTGTGAAAAGCCATTTAGCTTCAGCCATTGTTTTACCAGCGCTGGCCTTTGCAAATTCAGCCTGACTGCAAACGTTGTGGAGAAAGAGAAAACTATCCCCGGAGGAATTAAAGCTCTCAGTGAGCATTCACTGGTTCGATCCTTTGTGTAACCACAGCGTTGCTGCTCAGCTCCTGCTCTCTATTAGCCTCTTGTGCAGGCTGGGGTTTGACTTGGCAGAACTCAAGGTTTTCAGAGAAATTGGTTCAGCTCTTTAACCATCACGTTTAGCAGCCCACATGCAGAATCCCTAAACATCAGAAGTCATGGGTACTTTGAAAGCACATGAAAACCCTTGACTCACATGACAGCTGTGACGAAAATGCAGGCTTTCTTACTGCCTTCTTGTTTGTGGTCTTTCAGCCAACTATCCAGTCTGACAGTGTAGAAGTTCAAGTCAATTTTTTAATCAATCAGTAAAGTTCAGTGGCAACACTTTGAAACCTTTGCTGAAACTCAGATACAGTTCTCCCTGTGTCCACTTCATCTGCAGATCTTTAGAAGAACAGAGTAATATTTTTTTAAACAAAACTACATTTATTTTTATATTTCTTGTATTTATTTGCGGATTTAAGAGTTCTTTTTTATTATCTGGTACTCAGACATTTATATTATTTTTTTTAAATATTTCTTTAAATGCATTAACATGAATGTCAGCAACCGATAAAAGGGAGAAATCTTCAGTCGGTTGTGTGATGGTGAATTAAAAGGAAGTTGTGTTTGTCAAAAGCTTGAGAATATGTTGGTTCATGAGCAAGTTCAACAGTCACAGTTCAGACACAGCTGCAGAATGGCCACTTTCATTCAGCACAAGTCTGTGCAGCCAAAAGTGGAGTTTCTAACATACTCTACTCCATCACACCCTTGGCTACTGCTTTCTTCTGCCTCATCTGTGCTGGCTCTAGCACTGCTCTTCAACTTGATCTTTCTGCTCCATGGCTCTGAAAACTCCTGCAGTGAAAGAAGGATGTGTGGTCAGGACAGTTCCCCTGATGCAGCAAACCCCAATGTCTAGTGCAAGCCAGCACAGAGCCATGGCCTCGGTCCTGGGCACTGCCATCAGGTATTGGGCTCTGAGTGGTTTATCTGGCCAGTTTGTGTTTCAGCTGAGGAAGGCTGTACATGGGACAGATGAATGGGAAGGATCCTTATAGTACCTGCCCCAAACTGAAGTTAAGCTGAAGTCTCCAGCTGCCCCCACAGACAGCAGGTATCTGGAGAACATGCAGGACACATGTGCTGTGCTTCTGTACTGATGCCATCGCAACAAGCAATTTGCTGATATCTGCAGTCAATGAAGCACTTAGATGGCTGCCAAGGAGCATTGTTTGCACAATAATCTTAGTCTGACAGGGCCAGTTGAAGCTATCTGGAAAAGAGGTGAGGGCAGAAAGTGAAAGCCTCTCCCCTCCTCTCCCCATAAATTCCTTCCTTCCTTCCAAATCCCTTCTGAATTCCTTCTGAATTCCTTCTGTATTTCTTCCTTCCAAATTCCTTCTTCCCAAATTCCTTTCTTCCAAATTCCTTCCTTCTTTTCTTCTTTTCAAATTTCTTCCTTCTGAATTCCTTCCTTCTTTCCAAATTCCTTCCTTCTTTCCAAATTTCTTCCTTCCTTACTTCTTAATTCCTCCCTTACTTCCGAATTCCTTCCTTCCAAATTCCTTCCTTCTGAATTCTTTCCTTCCAAATTCCTACCTCCCTCCCACTCTCTTTAAGTGGCACCATCGATGTTCTGCTTTTTCCATTACCTAACCTAATAATGACTTCCAAGTACAGATATTGGCAATTGAGGCTATTCAAGGAGCTAATTTCTTCTGCAGTGACTCACAGCTGCTCTGCAGAGCCTTCGAGGAGCAGCTGATGGTCTGTTTTCATCTCACCTCTAGATTTATACTTGATTTTTGCCAGAGTTTCAAACTTTACCATTTTCTTGGCATGTTCTTATTAAAGAGGGGTCCGAATTTTCATTTTGGGCATTTTGTCCCCAGCAGTAATGTCTCTTCATTCCTCGCTTGGATTGCTGTAGTTTTCTTGCTCTTATGACATTTCCCCTCATTGTGTGTCTCAGTGAAAGGTTTTTCTCTGCAGGAGAAATGAAGGTAGAGTGCATTTTTCTGATTTCCATGTCAGTGTGTGGTAGGAACACATCTCTGAGCAATCCATCCTGAAGAGCTGTTGGCTGTTTTCTGGCTTTGACTTCTTTTTTGGAGAAATTGTAACCTGTTGGGCCTTAATTATAATAACTCCAAGATTCTGCAGCTGCCTTGGATTTTATTATTTCCTCTTGCTGTATTTCTTCCACTACTCCACCTCTCCTCTGCCTTCGTCTCTTCTGCTCCTCTTCTGATGAACTGAATTAAAACTTTCACTACCAGAAATTATGGTGTGCAGCTGTGCACACCATTTGCTGATTCCAGATTCTTTCCCTCTGTTTATCCTTTCCACACAGATTGTTGCTGCCACTGGAAAAACAAATTAAATAAAACTGGCACCCAGCTTACTAGCAGTAAACAAGCTGGGGAATGTTGGAGCTGTGTGATAGCCTTAAGAAAATTAAATGAAAGAAGTCCAGCTGCAATGAGCCGTTCAGCACAAATGCCTAGAAAGTATCCTGAAGGTGAAGTGTCCCGAGGGGGGTGACTGTGGGTTGGTTTTTATTGAGCCTAATAAGCTTCGATGTCTTTCCCCAGGTTAGGGAGCTGACAGGTTGACTCGGAGGCCCTGGGAAGGAAAATTTGCTCCTTCTAAACAGGCAGGGTTTCTAGTACAGGATTTATTTCTGTTCTCCTGTCCTCAACAAACTATTTTGCTTGCTTATTAGTTGATGAGTATGGAGAATAAAGGGAAACATTCCCTGCTCAGTCTTAAGGTACAAGGATGGGGCTGCTGAGGCGTTTCAAGCCTGGACCCTGCCGGGCAGAGTGCTGGGTACCTTCCAACATGTGTCGCCAGCTGTATGTCAATATGCATCCCTGAAATGCTAGTACTTGGCAGCCACAGAGATCTGCAAATATTAAAGTATTCATTCTTGGATCTACTTATATGTTTATAACTTGCCTCCCCTAGCTGTGTGTGAGAGTCCAAAACCAAAGAATCCCCAAATACCCTTTATATGCTCTCTGGCTCTCACTCCCACACACACTCGTACGTGCATGTGCATGCATGCAGAGTTATTAGGCAAAAATACATGCAGGCAGACACAAAAAACAAGGCAGAAAGGAAGGCAGCTCTCAAAAGGCTGTCATTTGCAGTCTCTAGAGTTTCACTTCTGCTCTGAAAAGGTATTCCGTGCTGAGGAGGAAGTTCACGGCTTCATAGATTGCATTGGGTTGGAAGGGACCTCAAAGGCCATCTTGTCCAATCCCCTATGCTGAGGAGGTACATCCTCCATTAGATCAGGGTGCCCAGGGCCACATCAGGCTTGATCTTGAATAACTCCAGGGTTGGGGCTTCAGTCACACTTCCTCCTGATGTCCAGCCTAAATCTAACCCGTTGCAGTTTCAAACCATTGCTGCTTGTCCTATCACCACAAGCCCTTCTGAAACAGTCCCTCATGAGCCTTCCTGTAGGTCCCCTTCAGATATTGAAATGCAGCTCTGAAGTCTCACTGGATCTTTCTCTTCACCAGGGTGAACAATCCCAGTTTCCTCAGCCTGTCCTCATACCAGAGGTTCTCCAGGCTGCTGACCATTTTGGTGGCCTCCTCTGGACCCTCTCCATCAGGTCCATGTCCTTCCTGTGCTAAGGGCTCCAAAGC
Organism: Semnornis frantzii; assembly: GCA_013399775.1. Classification (NCBI taxonomy): domain Eukaryota; kingdom Metazoa; phylum Chordata; class Aves; order Piciformes; family Ramphastidae; genus Semnornis; species Semnornis frantzii. The sequence continues at coordinate 31,991 of VWYK01013238.1, forward strand.
TGGACATAGCACTGCAGGTGAGGTCTCCCCAGAGCACAGCAGAGGGGCAGATTCCCTTCTCTCCATCTCTGACCACACTGCTTCTGATGCAGCCCAGGCTGCCATTGGCCTTCTGGGCTGCAAGTGTCCATTGCTGCCTCATGTCCAGCTTCTCATGCACCATCACTCCCAAGTCCTTCTCTGCAGGGTTGCTCTCAATCTTACCATCCTCCAGCCTGTGTTGATATTTAGGATTGCCCCAACCTAGGTGAAGGACCTTGCACTTTGCCTTACTGAACCTCAGGAGTTTCTCCTCAGCCCACCTCTCCAGCCTGTCCAGGTCCCTCTGGGAGTTACTAGAAAGCTGTAGAGGGAACCTGAGGGTATTAACGGCACAGCAGAAACTGGTCTGGGAGAGAGACTGGAGGGCAGAAATGAGGCTGGATGCTAAAGAGGGACCTTCTACAGGGCAACACCCCACACCCCCCAAATACTTGTATAGCTTTTTGCATTCTTATCCAGGTGAACTTACAAACTTCTTCTCCTGTGGGTCCAGCCAAGGGATTTTGTCCACTGCAAGTGATGATTGCTGGGCATACCTCTATCAGAGAGGCAGAAGGTATCACTGCAGAAATGTGGGATTTAGCAGCTGCTTGGGGGGAAGGATGGAAAAAGGAGAAAATTACCCCTTACATTTGAAAAGCCTTGACCCCCTCACGCCCATCACACTTCCTTCCCTCCCTCCTACACACATTAATAAAGCACAGAAGGATTTCCAGATATGCAGCACTTGGAAATAGGCTGGCGAACTGGTGGAGCTCTAACCCATCTATGACTCTGTTTTGAGGAACAAGTCACAGAACCACAGAAAGTGAGGGGTTGGAAGGGACCTCCAGAGATCATCCAGTTCAACCCCCCTGCCAGAGCCGGATCACCCAGGGGCACATCCAGGTGGATTTGGAATGTCTCCAGAGAAAGAGACTCCACAACCTCTCTGGGCAGTCTGCTCCAGGGCTCTGGCACCCTCACAGGGAAAACGTTTTCCCTTCTGTTCCTGTGGAGCCTCCTCTGCTCTAGCTTGCTGCCATTGCCCCTTGTCCTATCACTGGACATCACTGAATCACTGAGTAGAGCCTAGCTCTGTCCCTTCACATCTTCATCCACATGAATGAGGGCAGCCCTCAGCCTCCTCTGCTCCAAGCTAAAAAGCCCCAGCTCTCTCAGCCTGTCCTTACAGGGAGATGTTCCCACTCTCTTCAGCATCTTTGTGGCTCTGTGCTGGACTCTCTTAAGCAGTTCCCTGAGGTCCTTCTTGAGCTGAGGGGCGCAGAACTGGATGCAATACTCCAGATGTGGCCTCGGCAGGGCAGAGCAGAGCAGAGGGACAGTCCCTTGTGCTGCATGCAGGGCTGGGACAGAAAAGGTTCACTGCCAGCCAGGGCAAAGGCAGAGTATCTGCAGCTTTTGGTTCAGGTTGCCTCGGTGCTGGGCAGAGCAGCATTCCTGATAGCAGAAGGACGTCATGGATATCGTGGATACAACGGGAAGCTGTTTCCCACAGAAAGCTGCTGTTGAGAGCAGCTGGGAGAGAACAGGGAGACACACTTCACGCTCAAACTGAAGACAGCAAAATACACGCAGGAGATAAAAGCCTGAGATTAGCGGAGGGAACACCAGTCAGAATCCAGGTGTTTGATGTGGACAGGAGCCTCATCTGCTGCCTCGCTTCTGCAGGCGGTGGTCCCAGGTCCCGGCACAGCCAGGCCACGGGCGCGGACTCCTCTCCGGCCGCGGCCGTCCCTGCCGCCGCCAGCGCTCGGGCGGATGGCCGCGGCGCTACACGCCCTGCTCCGGCTCCTTCTCCTTTTCTGTCACAGTGACCTCCAGTGGTTCCCTGCACTCATCTCCTACCTGCCGTGGCTCAGTCTTTACTTTTATTCTTTTCTTTCAAACATCCAGAGAGAAAAGTCTGCTGAAGTGAAACAATCAGGAGGCGTCGGATTTGTAATTAGATTGTTGCTGTTGTTGTTGGTGCTGGTGTGGGCACTGGATTCCTCCCGGCTGGATGTGCAGGAAAGGCGGGCAGCTGTGACACTGGGGAAATAATTAGCTGGGGAACCAGACCCATTATTTGTGACTGTTACATGAATGAGTAAAAGTGTTCTGGGACCTGCCAAAATACTCACAGAGAAAAATCAGACTGCTCCAGGGAAGGGAGGAGGTGAGAGGCTCGGAAAATCTGATTTGCTCGAGTTTGAAGCAGGTCAGGGAAGACTGGGGGAGGGGAAGGGACTAACTTCATCTCTGAGGTGGTCTCACTTTCAAGAACGTTGTGAGCCCTTCTTTCTGGAAGTGCTTCTCTTTATATATTCAGACTTGGCTGGCAACGGTCACCTTGCTTGGCCTTCTCTTATTTAAAGGCACAGCTGCCTGTGTCAGTGTTTTGGTTGCAGTCGCTTTGTACCTTGTGCCAGGAGCTCTGAAGCTGTCAGCCTGCTCACCATATAGTACAACACATAAGTACGTGCTCTAAAGAGACCTGATGGGGCAATACCAGAGGACAGGAATGAAAGGAAAGGGCATCAGAGGCTAGGACTGAGACAGCTCTGTACACAAAGAAGAGACAGATCTTTACAGACTAGAGGAGGAATTGTATTGAAAATTAGTCAAATTACTCTGAGAGGCCCTCAAGAATATTTTTTTGCAAAACTAGCAATGAACTTACTGGAAGATTCACCTTATTAAGGGCAGTTGAATATAGCTCTGGAGTATCCCTAATCCTACCTGCCCAAGCCAAACAAGAAAAGTAGAAGTCTGGGTGTTAAAGACAATTACCGTGGATGAGTTTGTAGCCTGATCTTGACAACATTAGCAGGGTAAATCTGCACAGAGATTTTGCTTGGAAGTGCCTTGAGTGCTCACTTTCTCTTTCATCCTGAGAGGGCTGTGCATCTCTGGAATCCTCCTCGTTCTTGCTAGCCCTGTCTAACGGCAGAAGGGAAAGTATTGGTGAAATGCAGCATGGCTCCTAAGAACTCACCATGAGCTCAGCCTCTGAGTTACATGCTAGCTCCTGAGACTTTTTTTTCCCAGCTGAATGAGGAACCTGCCCTCAGACAAGCTGAGTCCACCTGTGCAAGTGAGACAGAAGATGAGTGGGTGAGCACAGTGTGCAGCACAAGATCCGATGTGCGTGCTGCTCCCGGGGATAGCTGCTGCTACCATCACCAAAAGCCCTGGGGGTGTTTATCATGCACTGCTTTAACAACACCCAGCAGACACTGGAGATAACACCAGAGATTGTTCCATACAACCCTATCTAGGCTCTGCAGAATTGGACTACAGCACAGGCTTGTCTTGCCCAGCTTCAGACCACTTACCCTTGTGTTCTCTTTCCTTTCAATGTGTTAAAGCCACCTAGGATGACACACACGTTTTCCTGATTTTTTTTTTTTTTTTTAAGTCAGAGAGTCGTAATTAGATCTCTGTAGTTGTTCTCCATTATGCATGCACGTGTTCTTACTACAGTGCTGTCAAATAACAGCATGCACAGCAGATTGCTCCTGAAAGTGCGTGCTAAATTTGCTGGAGCTTTTGGGCTGTGACACTAACTCTTGTTGTGTCTGTCTCTGCTGCTGCCTTTTTTTAACAAGTGCAGCTATTAATAGTCCCAATGGCTTGATCTTTGTCTGATAAAAACATCTCTTCGATGGATTAAATAGAAATGAGGGGTCATCCATCATTAGAGCTACTCTCAACTCCAAGTGTTCATCTCATCATTATCTGAACAGCTCAAATACAGCAGTGTTTGTTAGGGATTTATTGACGTCTTTTATTCTTCTGCTTATAGTGAACCTCTGAAACTGAACAAAGCTGAGAGTTCTGGATCTTCTTAGCTTTGCAAAGTCCTGACATGAGAGTAAGTGCACTGTGAAAACAAAAAAGAAATCAAAATCAGTGGGCGTCAGCTGCACTTCATTAATCCTGATAGCATTTGCTGTTTCTTGTTTCACGATCTGATGTTTCAAATGTAAACAAATCTGCTCTGTCCTGTGAGGAACTTCCTGTATCCATTGCACAACAGCTAGGCTGCTTGGGAAGAAGCTTTTTAAAGAGCAGCCTTTCTGTGTCTTTCCACAGTTAAAACCCCCCAAAAGTCTGTCAGCTCCTGATACTGGTGCCCATTTCTCTTGGAACTGGGAACTGTGATGCAAATGTCAGTGATGCTGTCCTGTCCTGCTCCATTGTACTGAGACATGACCCTTCACATCTTCCCAGCTGCTGGTGGTTGCTCTTCCTTGGCTCTTCTCAAGAGTGGCTGGCTTTGCAGGCTGTGCATTGTCACACTTCTGCTGCATGCAGCTGATAGTGCCTGTATCTGCAAACATGTAGGATGCCTCTGTGGCCAGCGCTTGCAATACTGAGCACTCACGTGTGTGAACAGTCCTCCTGTGCTCGTGGCCATCCTGCAACCTTCCTTATTTACTGGCTGTAAGCAATACCGTGGGACTCACATGGGTGCAAGAGACTCCAACTGCTCGAGACTGCAAAGCAAGTCTGTCAGGCCAAGGTGCACTTAACCTAACTTCTCAGTGAGCTATAAGAAGGCTTGTCCTTCATCTCATGTGATTTCATCCCTATAACTGGATTACCATCACCTCCTAATGAGAGACATCATTGTCCTCCAAAGCACCATAAGCCCATTTTGTCTTACAAGAAATATGTGAAGTCTCTATGCTTTCCTGGTAAATCTCTCTTGATTATTATTGTAACAAGAACTAGAGTGATTAAAAAGGTAGAAAGGAAAAGAATGTGTTTGCATACACTTCTAGCATGCTGGCATTGAAAGCTTCAGATGTTTCATGTGGGTTCAGCAAAGCACTAAATCTTCCCAGGTTTGTCTCATAGATGCTAAAGCAGACTGAGCTAAAAGCCTGACTGAGGAACTGGTTATTAATATTCCCATCTCTCATGCTAATAGGGCCACCATTCCTGTGAGCTCCAGCCTGAATAGGAAGAACCTTGGAGCAGTTAGCAGTTCACAGTGAGTTGATCTAGTGCTGACAGAGCAGTGTGCAGCCACTTTTTCTTCCTGTTGAGAAAAAGATGATCTCACCTGGACCAGAGTTTAGTGGCATGCAGTGATTTACTCTTATGTGCTTGCATGTTTCCGTATTGTTTCAGCTACTGGAGGGTAAAGAGGGCAAGAGTGAGTTCCTGTGCACTGGTACAGTGACTAACAGTGTGAAAACCTGACATGTATCAGAGTAGATCTTTAGGTCTTCTTCACTCTTACAGAGTAGTAACAAAATGGAAATTTTGGGTACATGCTGGAAAACTCAGGTTACAAAGTAGGATACTTCTGCCCTAGCCATGCCCTAGTTTTCTGTTTGAGTAATCCAGGTCTTATAAAATGTAGTTTTAATGACATTAATCCACAAACGTCCCTCCCTCTTCTAACATGCTTGTACACGCACAGTCATGGTGAGCAAAGCTGCTCCAATATCTTGCTGTTAAAGAGGGATTTTCATTACTGCATGTGAAGAGTTTCCCTTATAGCTCCACAGGGGAAAATAGTTTCTTTGAATGTTCCGAACTTTTCCTTAAGGAAAGCTTGTCCGCAACACATGGAGTGGTCTTTGACATGCTTTCTGAAGTCCACATAGGTATTCTGGTGTAGCAGAGCAGTCAGTGAGGTGCAGGGGATGGTCATCTACCACAGAACAGGATGCAGCCAAGGGAGCAGGACAGTCCATGGCACGTGCATTGCACACCACTCTCACTGACTCTGTCTGAAGGAGAGGCACGGAGAGGGTTAGATCATGGGTATTTTCCACAGTAAATTAGTTAATGTTTGCTGTAGGAAAAAATTACTTCTGAGGAGAAGAGTCCAGGAAAGTAATTAAGAGAGGACTCCAGGGGGTATATATTCTAAGAATTGTGTGGGAAGTTGTATGCATAACTTCCACTGAAGGCAACGTGTAGAGGGGCATGGTGCTGGATGGGTGATGAGAAACTGCCTTTAAGCATGGCCACCTTTATCTGGGGCAATACTGAAGCCTGTGACTTACCACCTGGTGACAGTGCTTGTAGCATGAGTGAAAGAACTGGGATAGCCAGCCATGGAATAAAGTCTCACAGAAACAGCCAACAAAAGCCATGAGGGGTGGCAGGAGGAGGGTTGACTGCACGATAATATTTTGCCTTTCTGCACCAAGCTTTCAGCAACACTCATGACATTTTAGAGAACCAGAAGAAAGTGCTCTGGTGGCCTTCACAGAGCACAAATGTTGCTCGTGTGACCTGGCTCCTCCTGCTGATGGTTTCCATTTTATCATGGTGTGCTGCTTCCACCTGTACCAATTCTGTGATTCATTAAAGACTGTTAGGCACCAGAGAAACTACCCTGCAGCAAATGATGGCCAAGTAGCAGAACCTCTGAGAGGCTGTAGCTGAACACAGCCAGCATTCCCTGCTTTCTGAATTACTCTCTGAGCCAAACTCTCTATGGTGGCTCAGGAGATCAAAGGCACTTACTCATCAGCAAACACACATGGTTACTACACTGTAGGGGCATTGTATTGGGAATAGTGCTGTCCACATGTGGAGATGGTAAGCACCTAAAACTAAGCCAAACAGTTCCTGTGCCTGAAATCTTTTCCTTGAGAGCACAGAGTCACTGCATAGCTTAAGTGTTAACTACCTCAGCTTTTGGTGTGTCTTGAATGCCAAGTGCATGTCTGCACTTACAAAGTGCCACGGAGCAAACTCTGAGTGCAACTGTACTGCCATGCCATGTGCAGCTCTGCTGAGACCCCATCTCCAATACTGTGTCCAGTTCTGGTGTCTCCAGCATAAGAAGGACACAGAGCTGGTGAATAGAGTCCAGAGGAGGCCACGAAGATGATCCAAAGGCTGAAACATCTCTGCTAGAGGGATAGGCTGAGGGAGCTGGGGTTGTTCAGCCTGCAGAAGGGAAGACTCTGGGGCAACCTTAGAGCTCCCTTCCAGTACCTGAAGGGATCCTCCAGGAAGGCTGCAGAGGGACTTTTCTTGAGGATGTCTAGAGACAAGACAAGGGGGAGTGGTTTGAAGCTGAGGGAGAGCAGGGTTAGACTGGATCTGAGGAAGAAATTCTTCAGTGTGAGAGTGATGAGACTCTGGAATAGGCTGCCCAGGGAGGTTGTAGCTGCCTCTTGCCTGGGAGTGTTGAAGGCCAAGTTGGATGAGGCCTTGAGCATCTGAGTCTAGTTGAAAGGTGTCCCTGCCCATGGTGGGGAGGTTGGAAGAGATGAGCTCTGTGGTCCCTTCCAGCCTGAGCCATTCTGGGATTCTGAGTATGTTGCAGTTAACTTCAGTTATATAAATCCCAGCACTAGATACTAAAAATAGGAGGATGTGCAAGGAGGCCAGGCTGTAAATGTGCAGGAACCATGCCTTTTTTCTTTCATGCAGCCCCAAAGTTGTGCCACATTCCACTGAGTATAACATTTTTCATCTGAAAGGGGAAAAAAACCTGTCCATGTGCTCTGTGGTTGCAGTGATGAACTGGAAACAGTGAAACCTTGGACTTTTCACTTTGGAGGAGCGGATGGGGGGTGATAGCTAAGTTTTTCTCAAGTTTTCCTGCTTTTAGTGCTTTCTTGGAGGTAGTTTTCTGCAAGGTTGGTAGAAAGCAAAAATACATCTGGTTTACATTATATGATGGCTGTACTTTGGCAGTGGAAAAAGATGGCACTTTAAAAAGGGGAAAGAAGAACAAAAAAGAAAAGCTTGGCAGCTACAGAATGGAGCAACTAGTGCAAGAACTATCTGAAAATTCCCAGGATTTGTAATTTATTTTTCCACGCTTACATTTTTCTGATGTTGCTGATGTTAAAGTGAGACAGAGGAAATCCAGTAAGATTTGACAAAGCACAGATAGCTCCACGGAACAGTCCTCTTTATTCAGGTTGCCGCCACAGCAGCTGCTGCGATTAACGTGGGTGGGAGAGAAGGGGGTAGGAAGCAGGACTCCCATGCCCAGTTTCGAAAGGTTAGATTATAATTTTTTTCTGTTGTTTTCTTCAGTTAGCATCCATGAAGTAGTGAGAGTGGCCTCTCCCTTAACTGTAATTCACTAAGGCTATGAGGCAGGAGTAAAATTAATGCACATTTTTTTAGAAATAGAGCTACTCGAGGCATCTTCTCAGTGAGAGAGGCAAGAAATTGCTCGAGTAGTGCAACACCTCCTAGTAATGTGCTACCTCCTGCCTTTTCTACTTTTTCTTTCCTTTCTGTAGTCACTCTTGTTTTTTTCACACCTCACATTAACACAAGGTGCTCCCAAAGAGCTGAGATTATACTTGTATGCTGTATCTTTGAGTAAAGCTGGTAGGAGCTGAGGACGCTGACATAGGTCTTTATCTAAACAGGACTTGGGGTGTGACATGCAAGCACCTTCCAAGTGTGCAGTGAGTCCTCATCCCCTGGGGCTGCCTTTTGCATCCTCTCACTTGCAGGATGCAATGCTGCAGCCTTTGCAGGGAGGTAGACTGCAGTTGTGCTCTCCCTGCAACAATCTGAGCTGCAGGACAGTATCTCCAGGTTGTACAGCAGCTTAGCTGACTGGAAATAAAGCACTGGAACAAAATCTGTTCTGAGTGACTTTTAACTAAAAGCTAATGTGAAAATGTGGGAATTTGAACCAATGTAAACACATTAAATTGAAAACCATTTTCAAATATAGTAAAGAAAAAGAATTAAAAAAAAAAAAACACCAACCCATAATGTTCCTGCTCTTGCAATTCCTAAAGGAGACATATTTCCGAGTAATGATTTAATTAGATTATGTTTTATTAGACATTCTTTACAAATTTTAAAACACTGCTATTATACATGCACAAAGGAAAAGGAGTTGGAGCAGCTGTCTGTAGGCATCGATGGGAGACAACCACAAAACAGGAACACTTTCTAAGTCAGTTACCAATGTATTCCATATGTATATCTAAAGTGCATTATGTTACAAAAACAGAGAAGGTCAGCAGCACCAAGATACAGTCACAAAATAAATACACCAGTCGACAAAATAAATTATGGTAAATGTGACAATGATAATTGTCTCAGCCATAGCAAAGTTTAAAAAAAAAAAAAAAGAAAGAAAAAAAAAGGAGAGAGAAAAGAAAAAAAAGGAAAATTCACAATAACCAAATGTGCAGTTTCAGAGAGCAATGGGGTTGGGGTGTGGGGAGAAGGTTTTATTATAAGCATTTACAATATTTACAGGTAATAAATATTTTAATACTTCCCATATGTTCACTATTACAGAATACTGCAATATGTCTTCCAAAAAATCTCTTGCTGAAAATGTCAACGCCTCCTGCAAAGGGAAAAAAAAAGGGACAGAAAAAGTAGAAAAATCAATTTTTCACTTCAAGTACAGAGGCAGAAAATTAACAGCAAGAATGTCACAGGTTGCAATGGGCACACTTTGCAGTCACAGTGCTGCAGTTTAGGCATTTCTGCAAGACTTTCAGCACAGCTCAGCTGGCAGTGTGGAGCCCTGCCTTTTGCCTTGACACTGAGCCCATCTATTCCACTGCACACTCAGTGGAATAGGAAGGAGCTTGCTTTAGTTTTCTTCAGAGCCTTGGGCAAAGAGATTCCCTTCCTTATTACCAAGGAGGTAACAAAATAGTACCACCTTATAAAGAATACAGCAAGTGCTAAAAAAACATAATTAAAAGCACACAGTTGGAGAAAGGAGAAATTATTTTTAAAATATTATAAGAAAAAAAGATGCTTATTAAAGACTGTTTCGCTCATGCACCTGCTGGGTGTGATGCTAGGCCTATGACTAAAACAGTCCCACAGGGCTCATTTGTTCTGTCTTTCCCCCTGAGAAGCCTCCTGTCAGACAAGGCTCTGCTCATCTCCAAGGTGTGACATCTTTCTGTGATGCCATGTATGTGAGTACCACGGGACGTGTGTTCAGTAAAGGCTGCTCAGGTCTGGCAGTGAACAGCCCTTGATGATCTGTCTCTTTAAGTGCTTGGAAAGACTACACTCCTGAAACTGCCCTCAGCGAGCCAAAAGGCTTGGTCCTGAAAGAAAAGGAGCATTTCAGCCTGGTAGGCTCTGACTGCTGTTGCCTTCAGCCCAAGCTGACAGTCAGCTGCATATAGCCCTAAGATTTGGGAACTTTGTAAGGGATGGTGGCGGCCTCGAGTGAGTTCTGTCCTGTGTGTGGCATGTTTCTGTTCTGCATGCAGGTTCCCTGGGCAAGAGCTGCATGTGGAATGCAAAGCTATAGAATGGAGCAGGATTCACTGTGCTGCTGGACTGATCATGGAGACTGCAGACAGTGCTCCACAGGGCAGATGTGCGTGGGCATGAGATGCAAAAAGAAAGCAATTCCTTGGGAGTTTGAGAAGGGATTTGTTTATCTGTGCATTGACAGCAAGACTACATTTGACATGCAGCCTTCCAGTACCTGAAGGTGGCTACAAGAAGGCTGCAGAGGGACTGTTTGCAAAAGCCTGTGGTTTTAAACTAGAGAACAGCAATTTTAGGTTGGACACTAGGAAGAAATTCTTTACTGCGAGGGTGGCGGAATGCTGGAACAGGTTGCCCAGGGAGGTGATGGAGGCCCTGTTCCTGGAGACGTTCATGGTCAGAGTTCGTGGGACCCTGAGTAACCTGATCCAGTTGGGGATGTACCTTCTCACTGCAGGGAGAGTGGACAAGGTGACCTCTAGAGCCAGTGCATTCTGTAATTCTATAATTAGGGAGTTTAGATTTCTTAGGAAATTAGGCAATGCCAGCTTAATCGAGTTGTAATGGAAATGTACCTGCAATACCCACAAGAAGTAAGTTTTTAAGCACCTTGAATGGAAATGCCAGGATGAAGGTAATTACTGACTAGTAGCATTAGGGTATACTCAGGCCATATTACAATAGGTATGATAAAGGCAAACAATCCCTACAGCATGACTGTAGATCTGTGTCTGCAACACACAGGCCTGCTTTTAAGAGGGAGACAATTTCAATTTGGCCTCAGCTTCAGGCTTTTGTTTTAGAGTTTGGGCTAAGCCACATCTTGACATCGGGCTCTGCACTAATGACTGCTTTCAAGCGGCGTTCTGTGATTTGGTCACAGATTTTGCAAGACTGGTTTCTTCTATGAGATGCTTCCTGTAGTAAGTCAAAAGATCTAGACAGCACATTATTTTTAGTCTCTTTTTTTTTTTTTTTTTTTTTTTTCCTAAACCCAAAATTTTTGGGNAAACCCAAAATTTTGGGATCAAGATTGGGCAGAGGCAATTGGCACAAAGATCTTAATTCAGTGTGTGGAACAGAAAAGAGGCACAAAGCTACAGTGAAAAATGTACTTGAAGTTTTTCTGCCATTACCCTGACATTCACCCTGCCGCATTATGTATATCCACATCTTCCCTGTAAGGTAAGGATGCTTCCTCCAAGCTGCAGCTAGCTTTGGGGGTGGTACAAAAGCAGCCTCTCCTGGTGAGGCCTATGGAAATCCTATCTGCACACCTTCCTTGCCCCCCCATCAACAGGTAGGATAGAAGCTCCTGATTCAGCTCAGAGGAATCAGCTTCATTCAGATGTGGTCACCCCTCCATTTCAAATGTGCTTGCTCACCTTGTGCCAATAACTGCATAGACAACTCCCACTATCTAAAGTCCAAGTCAAGGAGCTGGTTCTTGCTGTCAGTGAAAGTTTAGAAATTACCTCTTCTGCCAGCCACAGCCTGCTGGAATAACTACAAGCTGACACACTAAGACCATGGTATACTCTGTACTGGTGAAGGAGGAATTAAATTTTCCTATTGTATGGCTTCTCCATGTTTATCCATCTTCAGCTTAGTATCTAAGATATAGGTCCTCTTTAGGAACCTGTTTCTTGCTCTGGAGAAACTCTACAATAATATCAGTGACATAAATCTGGGCTGACTTCATCATTCTGGACTCCACAGTGAAGCTGACTGCTTTCAGTCTTCCAGCCATACTTGGAATAGAAAGGCTGAACTAGGAAAATCAACAGAGTTATTACTTTAATTCTTTTGTGTATCTCACTGGATGTGCAACCAAAAACAGAGTAGCAAGAGAAACAATAAATGTTCAAGTGCCCTACCATGTTTTTTCCCTACATTGGAGACTTCTCTGTGCCAAGAACAGATGTTATGTATTAGCCACCACAGTTTCTTAACATCTGTAAGTGGCAGGCATCTCCTGACCGGATGCCTTTCCTGAAGTGCTGAGGCAAAGCAGCCTCTCTTGCTTCATTACTAACTGCTCAGCCATGCTGATGGCTTTATGGTCCAAGGCACTGAAACCTAGCCCCAGACGCTGGTAACTCCTGCAATGGCAGCAGAAGCTGAGGTCATGGAACATGGTGCAAACTGTGGCCTGCAAAGAGTAATCCAAGACTGGGTTTTAGTGAATCGCACAGCTGGCATCTCTTCTTAAGTAAGGGCTTTACTGTAACCAAGTGGCACTTGTGTCTCTATTCTGCTAAAGTGAAGAGGAGGAGGAGAGAAAGGATGGGGCTCTGCTGCTGAAAATGCAAACATTTCAAGAAAAATGAGGAGTGGACTAATTGGCTTTGTCTGCAAGTATGCAGTCTTCCACTCCAGCAAAGGTGGCTGCAAGCAGATGAGTCATTTGGGACACCTAGACTGAAACTTCCAGCTCACAAGTGCCCTGAAAACCCTTCAGTGGCACAGAGGAGGGAAGGACAGCCTCTCCTAAAGCAATGCTCAACATTTTTCAGTGACAATGTCATTGTTTCACGAGCTGGCAAAAAGGTGGATCTGAATCAAAAAGTCCTAATGGCAGGGCAAATGTGATGATGAGAGGCTGGTCAGCCTTGCTTGCAGATATTACCGAGGGAAATTTTCCATGTTCTCCCCTAAGGTTAAACAGTAAAACAAAAAAACGTAAAGTAAGGGTAGAAAAACAGCCAAAAAGGGGAGGTGTTGAGAGGGAGGAAGGAAAACTTCACCATTTTATAGATGCAGAGCCTTAAATAAAACTCAGAGCTTTCAGTTGGCTGAGGCCCAAGTGTGGGACGAAGATCTGATGTGAGAGACAATGCAGTTAAATCAGGGAAGGAGATTTTAATGGCTATGACGGGCTTTCTTTTTGCAGAAGTGAGTTGACTTGCTCTTCACTCAGCCTCAGGAGGCTCCTTTTGGCAATAAACAGTTTACTTGGCTTGTTTGCCATAGGAAAGACAGACTCGGTCCCCAGTGCACAGTGGAAAGAGCACTCACAGAAACCCCCAGAAACTACCTTGACACTGTGTGCTGCCTGAAAAGCCATAAACAAAAGCTGTGCTGTTGCTCCAGGTCTGAGTGAGGCCTTGGCCTCTCACACCAAAGGAGAACAATTTCAGTAAGTACTTGGTCTGACCCTTAGAAGGACATAGCAAAATTACCTCCAGGTGTGATTGTGTGTAGGAACAGAGCTGTCCAGGAGCGGGCTCTCAGTCACAGCAGTTGCCCATGTGCCGGGGTTCAGCCGAGTCGAACGGGCTCGCCTCTTCTTCTTCTCTTGTTCCTTGCGCTTCCCAGGCTTAGCTTTCTTTTTTTTCCCCGATACCTTCAAGGGCTGCTCCTTGTAGGTCTGTGATTTGTTTGTCTCCTGAGTTAAGTATCTGCCCTCATCTTCGCTACCAAAGCGGACAGGGTAGTTCTTTGTATTGGTAGCAGGCTTGGGGTTAGGTGACACCTCAGAAGTTGCGCGGATTTCTGCAGTGTTGACACCTTCAATTAAATTTTGAAGGAATATTCTCCTCCGGAAGTCTTGGATCGACTTGCCTTTGTCATGCAATAGCTGGTGCTCTGATACAGCTCGTTTGCTAAAGACAGGGAAGAGAAAGGGGAAAGGGGGGAAGAACATTTCAGATGTGGTTATTGCCAAGCAATTGGCAGAGGTCCTCTCTGCCCTGGCAGTGGCAGCCACAGTCACTGTGAACCAGCTCTTCAGCTTGGAGACATCCAGCTAAGTCAAACTGCTGAAGCAAGTCTTGCTTCTCAGCATAGCTGCTCCCCACAGAGAAGGGAAAGACCTAAGCGGGTAATAATTCTCAGCTGACTGACTGCACACCACTGGACCTGGAGCTGGATTAGTCACTGCTCTGTTCTAGGAAAGCAGTACAGCTCTTAATATATCACCCTTCAGGCAGGAAAAGCAGGAAGGCAGTTGTCAGAGATAGGATAACTTAAAGGGTCAGGTAATGGAGCACCGCAGTCAAGCGAGAGGGAATAACAAGGACTGAAGACGGAAGCAGTGTTTATACAACATCATTCTAATAATTTTCTTCTGCTCAGTCATGTACTTAAAAAATATAAATAAACACAAAAAAGTACATCTCATTTCTAAATTTAAATGAGTGCAACTGTAGGACTGTAATGGAAAACTGTTCCAACTCATGTATCTGAAACATAGGCACTTCAGTCCCTGATGAGCTATCCAGAGAGGCAGCCTGAGCATCAGCACAGAGGAGCCTCAGGCACCCCTGAGGATTTCACTGCTTGGCCACTTGTGTCTAATTATGGCTTTCCATAACTTCCTAGTATTGCTTTAAGTGTGAGCTTCTGCTGCCAAATGGCTTGTCCGCTGAGCTCTCTTAAGTTCTGCATTGATCTTCAAGAGCATCCTGGTTTGTTTGAGTGGTATGTCTCCAGTCCTTGGCTTTGTATCTGTTGCTTTGCCAGAGTTCCTGACCTTTGGGTTCAGTGACCTCTGTCTCATTTTCGAGGAACCAGGAAGTGGTTGGCTGGCTGTCTTGCAGGGAGGTTGCACTGCCAAAGAAGGTATGGAAGAAGATACAAATGGCACCTAGGTAATAAAGAACCCTGAGAAAACACCTGCTTTTTCTTCAATGTGGGAAGGATGCTCAGCTGCACTGTCAATTGCAGAAAGAGAAAAAGCTGGGATTTTATCTCTGTTCCCATGAATGCTATCATCCAGTTTATCCTTCCAACTGCTCTGCTTCAGTGTGCAGAGACTGCCTCATCTTGCATAAGGGTACTGCATGTGACAGAGTCCTTACTGGCCAAATAGAATTAATTCAGTGCCTTGCCTGTCACATAGTCATTTGGGCGCTTAGCTGGATGAGAAATTGTTTCTGCATCTGGCTGTCATGGGAGAGGGCATAACTCTGAGTGAATATTCCTTCCATTCATCCCTAGTTATTAGGAATTCTGTGCTATGAGTTTTCAAAGCGAGGTGGACAAAGATAGCAGGCTTAATGATTGGGGGTGTTCTGCGACTCGTTTTTCTCACTTCTTTCAGCCAAGCTTTCTATGTTTGTGATGTGATCAGCACTGAAGCTATTTGAAATTGGCAGCTTTAAGCAGCACTGGTTTCAAAGCATCACCTTTGTGTTTGTCATTGTAGAGTGGCAGTTGTGGGGTATTGGCTTCAAGTGAGGTGTTCTGCTACTCTCTAAAATTCAAACAGCAGCTTTTCTGCACTCCACAATGAGACTGAGGGATGATTATTGGTTTTGTGTGAAGTCATATAGTAGTGACACTTTCTCCACATCAGCCCTAGATATACTCAGATTTGTGAGATTACATTTGATCAAACATTGGTTATGTTCTAGGTGTCCCCAAATCAGGTTTGGATTACTTCAGGTTTTAGGGCAAACATATTATGCCCTTCAACTCAATGTCCCTAAGCAAAAATGCAGTGGGATAATACTGATCTGAACCCACATTGTCTCTTACTCTTCAGTGCAGCTGAGGTGTAAGTTAAAGATCTTCCCAGAAGAATGTTTTTGACCGATACACTCTTTTACTCTCCAGTACCATCTCTAACATCCCACACACTAAGATCACTCTGATTTGCAAGTACCCCAATAAAGCTAGCACCTTGTGTTCCTCTGAGTGGCCATGTTTCTATGCTGCTGGTCAAGCTCTCCAATGTGACTCCTGTTAAATTACTAGCTTCAATAATCTCTTTTCCCAAGATATCTGCATGGGAAATGCAGTTTTCCTCTCACTTTTCTAGTTTATGAAAAGCATACAAAATCTCAGTGCTTTACAGAGTCTAAAAATGTGATGAGCAAAGATTTCCTACTGCCCCTTGTAAACTACCAAGAATAATCGCCTTTATCACAGACAGCCTAGAGCTGCCTTAATCCTGTAATGTGCATTTGGTCAATTTAGCCACCATGACAAAATCTTGAATCTTTGAAGCCTGTTATTAAAGTTCTCTTGATTGAAAAGCTGTTCCACGTTACAGAGCTGAAACCTAAAGATTTGGTTCCAGTAGGCACAAGGCAGTCCAGGAACAGACTAGGATCTGCATGTCCAGTGAGGATGCATTGCCCAGCTAGTGCCAGGGCTGACATGTGAGAGGTTCTTGTGCCAAAGAGGATGAGTTGTTGTTTAAATGTCTGTGTGATATTCAGCATCAGGTCTGGCCCCAAAGCTGTTCCAGATGATTGTATAATGTAACGTAGTATTACATTTCACATGACTTTGATTACTCAGACAGACTTGAGGATGACATTTTGCCTACCAGCTTCCTTTGTATGATCTGCATCAGAAATCCCCTTAAAACAAAGATGTGTTAGATGTGTATCTCTTTGACCTTCTGCCACAGTTATTCAAACAACTTCCATGTTTGTAAATGAAGTAAAAACACTTGCTCAAGAAGGCTGATGTAAGAAGAATGGAGATATCAACAATATCTCACCCACACACAGAGAGCAGGAAGGCGATGGAAACTGGGCTGATTGCATTCACATGTTGGCTAACAGATGAGGCTGTTAGGGTTAAGATGACCCGCTAGAGGTCCCTTCCATCCTGCTGCAAATACACCTCTCGTTTATAGAAGAGGAGCCTGTACCCAAACCAAGTGCAGTAGGGGCTAAGCTTACATGTGGTAGGCACTTCTGAGAGACGGATGTTGATGGTGTTTGTGTGTAACCAGAGAGTCCAAACTGATTACTGTATGCAAGTACGCTATGCATATGTGACACTCGCTGTCTCGTTATGGGCAAAATAGGAGAAACTCATAACTTGGACAATCATGACTTTGTGTCCCTCCAGATAAGCTGTTCTCTTCAAGCACATTCTTTCTTAATCTTTTACACTAGATATCTAGCGTCACTGAGAGGCAGCATTCTTCAAGTGACAACTTTCTGTCCAAGGCAGTTCTCTTGCTTCACTGTTGGTATCCTTGACTGTTCACACTGTGTCTCACCATAAGTTCAGCAAAATAACTGTAAAGGACTCAGTCAGCTCTCTCTCTGTAGTCTGCAAGACTGAGTGCCCTCGCCACTAGCTGCAAAGGGAGTGAAGGCTGCTCAACCTATCTCAGGGTTAGGAAAAATATTTTGAAGAGGTCTAGGGTTGTGATGCTGCAGAGTCTGGGCACACTGATAAAAATATCCAGTCGTACTTTGAGGTATTACTCTCAGAACTTCTTTGCCAGCTAAAGTGTTTCTGTAACAAATAATAACCCTGGCAGTCTTTGCTTGGGACAATTTGCTATTGCTCTCCATGGGAGATTTTCCTCAGTACAGTCTGTAGAACCAGGCCTCTGTCATTCTGATTATTTTTGCATGGCTATAATAATGTGCTTCAGTGTTTTCATCCATTACTGGTTTAAGCCTTTGAGTGAAAGGGGGAAAANCTTCAACCCCCTAAATTTAAAAAAAAAAAAAAAAAAAAAAAAAAAAAAAAGAAAGAAAGTATATCTCTAGGTTTGAGTTATTAACCATTAACTCTAGGAATGGTTTGTGGTGATGTTAAAACAAGACACATGTTTGACTGTGGTGTCTGTGTTTGTGCTGTACCCACAAACAAAACTAGGTGTATGCCACTAAATGACAGCTCACTGGTTTCTTGTGTGTGTTTTACATGCCATAGCAAAGAGGGAGCTGAGAAATGCATTCTGAATGTTTAGTTTCCACTTCCCCCCCCTCCCCCCCCTCCTGTCAGAATGGAATAGAGACGTTNTTTTCCCTGAAATTGAAGTTTGGTCCCTCTATATTCAAAGAGAAGGAAATGGTCTCAGATGAAAGCAATAGCTTAGCAACAGTTTCCAGCAGTACAAAAGAGTGAAGCATTCATGGATTGGGAAGAACACACCATAGCATTATCAGCAATAACATGTTCTACATGATTTGCTCTAGGATATTTGTAATAGCTGTCTGCCTGCTGCCAAAATTTAGGTGTGTCTGAAGTCACTTCACCTGGGGGATTTTTTTTGTTGCCTAAATGGCAGAGGAAGTGGTATTTGGAGATCTTGTCCTTATGTATGTAACAAAGCATTTACAAGGAAAGGCATGTGAAATCCTTTGCTGTGATTAGATTCTCCAACCCTCTTTCTCAAACCTGACTTCCTTATGGACTTGGTAACAATAGAGGCCTCCACAGTATGACTGAGGTGTTTCTTCCTTAGAAAATCTGATGCAAGTCCAGTGGAAGCCAGTGAGTTAGATGTGTGAGACAACTGCTCCTGCATTAGCCCAGTGGCTCCTCTCCTGCACTTTGTGTAGGGGTATTAATATAAACCATGCTGATTATTTTGGAAGGAGCAAAAAGGTCACTTCCTGAACAGACTCTCTTAAGTTAGATTATCATTTATCAAAAAATATGCTTCTGCCTCCAGGCCAGATAGTAGAATCCCTTTGGATTTTTATTTTTCTTTTATTTTTCTGAAATGGCAGATAGACAAATAAATTGTCCAGTACTTAATTTTCATGCCAGCCCCACTGCTACGTGCCACCCTTACCAATACTGGCTCCACGCCAAGGCCAAACGAGTACATGTTATGTAGTGGGATACATAGCTGTCCGATAAAATGGGATGCTCCCAGGGCACCAGCACCCTCCCAGGGCAACAGCAAATGCTAGACGAGCACACAGATGCACAGTTGCTCCCCTTGGAAGACAGAGAGACCCTCAGCTTTAACATCTCCTCCCCAACAGCGTTATAAGGTCAGCCAGGTGCCAAGTTCCCTTGCCCTAGACGCCCTCTGCCTAGCGCCTAGACCCCACCTGAGCACCTGGGGCAGGTAACCCCGAGCTGCTCGACTTGCAAGAGCCTCGCCGAGAGCACTGCTGAAAGCTGCAAAACTTCCCGGGATGCTCCCGACAGGGGGGCCCGGCCAGCTCCCTCCCCACCCGCACCGTCACCGAAGCGACTTAAAACCCCCAAACCAACCAACCGAACAAAAACCACAAGCAATCAACCAACCAAGAATAATTAAAAATAACTAAATAAATACGGTTTTTTGAAAATGAAAGAGGGGGGGAAAAGAGAGAGGTACTTACAGTCTGCGGCTGATCCCCTCTACTGATCTGCCGTAAGAGGGCACGGAATAACTCAGCAGAAACACTGCAAAACTCCACTGCTGGAAGAGTTTAGTGAACATTGTATCCTCCGGGACTTAGAACCTGCAAGGAGAGGGAGATTAGTCCCGTAGGACACATGCGCCAGCGCCGTCCTCAAGCAGTCCCCGCTTTCAGTTCTCCCAGCTCTCAGGCTATGAAGGAAAAACAAACTTTCTGAGCTCTCGGCAGCGTCTCACTTCTTCCAAACTTCGCTCTCTCTCTCTCTCTCTCTCTCTCTCTCTCTCTCTCTCTCTTCCTTTCTGTCTGTCTCTCTCTCTTTCCCCTCCTCTTTCCCACCCTCCCTCCCTCCCTCTCTCCCTCCCTCCCTCTCTCCCTCCCTCTCTCCCCCTGTCTCTCGCTGCCCGGAGGCAAGATCTCTCTCAATATGAGCTGAAAAACCATCTAGCTCCTATTCGAACCGGATTAGAGAGCGCGTCGGTTTGTCTCTCTGAGCTTTGTTCAGTTCTAGTCGGCTAAGCGTCTGTCTCAGGGCTTTATATCACAGGAGAAGCCTTCTGTGCAGACAGTGAAAGATTCTCAAAACTCATCTCAGCTACCCTCTTCTCTCTAAATACACAGAGATTCAGGCGAGGGGAGGGAGGATATCTCTATACATCTATCGGAGGATATCTCTATACATCTATCTTTAGATAAATATACCTCTGCAATGCCAAAAAAAAAAANNAAAGGGAAAAAAAAAAAAAAAAAAAAAAAAAAAAAAAAAAGTCAAGTTCACGTCCTCTGGTCCCGGAAAGTTGGGTCCACAGCTGTGACAAGGAAAGGGAACTCAGCAAAGAGCGCTGCTAGGCTGGAGAGCTTGAGATAGCTCAGGGGAGCGGTAGCCCGGGGAGGCTGAGGGGCTGGGAAGCATGCTTGGCTCCGCAGGTTGGGCTAGGATGGAGCCTGCCGTGTTCACACGCCCCGAGGCAGTCTCCTAGAGAGCTGCCGGAGGACGGAGAGGTTTGCAAAGAGATGGCGCCCTAGGAACATGTGCGGAGAGAGACAGAGCTCGGGCGGGATACCCACAGCCAGAGAGCAGACTGAGCGCTTCTCAGCATCGGCGTCAAAAAGGAGCGAAGCAAGGGAGGCACCCGGCAGCACACACACTCAGCAGAGCCTAAGGACTCTAGCCAAGCTCTTCGCATCTTCTGCAGTCGAGTTACTCTCGCTCTTTCCCGTTCCACCTCTCCCTTTTTGTCTTTACCCCTCTAGGTCAGCGCAGCCCCTGCCGTGCCAAGGGCGATCACCCCATCAGTGGGGACGCTTTTCAGATGGAGCCCAAAAGCCCAACTTGGGAGCCTTGTCGCCTTTCCTGTCACACACCTACCGTTGTTCGTTGCAGCTGCCCTATTAGTTGGAGGGTTGATTCCTAATGATGTTAATTGTAGACTAGTAAGGGGGGGG
>VWYK01013238.1:56414-67481 GCA_013399775.1 Semnornis frantzii
CCCGGCCCCGCCGCCGGGCATCTGCCCCCCCCCGGCATCCCCCGCCGCTCGCCTCCGGTCCTCGGCGGAGCGCTATCATTCGGCCCCGGCTTGAACCCTAACCTGCAGAGAGGTGACCTGAAAGAAACAAGCAGCTCTCTCAAACCCCTGTGGAAGGGAGACTTGCAAATGTACTCCATCCAAATTTTCACAGCAGTTGGCAGTGGTGGAGACTCCATCCCTGGACATGTTTGAAAATGTATAGATGTGGCACTTTGGGACATGGTTTAGTGGCCATGGGTTGACAGTTGGACTTAGAGGTCTTTTCTAACCTTAGCAATGCTGTGATTCTGTTCTTCAGTCATGCTGGTGTATTTATTCAGTGCTCCAAAACTTTGAGCTGCCTCTCTCTAGGTCTAGTCTTCAGCTTCAACTATCTCATAAAATAAATTGGGCTGATTTTTCTTTTTTCCCCCCTTTTCTCTCTCTGTGACTGAGTATCTGTTAAAGACTAACAGGGGAAAATGTGTCTGGTCTCTTTAACTTACACAAAACTGTTACCAAGCTGGGCTGGCTGGAGAACAAGAATTCAATTTAAAGAGGGAGGACTGGGGGTAAAAAGAAGCTTTGCAATTTGTTTTTGTGCTATGTTGGAACAAAAATCCATCCCTTTAGACATTGTTTTGAGAGGAGACAGACTCACCTCCTGCCTTGGAATAGCTTAATAGTTAGTATACTTGTTTGAGATGTGGGACAGATCTTTACTTCTCTGATTCAGTGCCCCAATCCATGGACTGTTGGTTTCTCTCAGTCCCATCCCAGGCCTAAAATCCTTTTCAATGACATTTGCGATGAATTAGTATTTCCAGTGGTTGAGAAACTGTTAGGAAAAACATCCCATCTGAGAGTTTTGCTGAGCGGCTTGGGATTTTTTTGGTTAAAGAAGGAGAAATCCAGACTGTCATTGTACAACCATGGAAGGGAATTGCAAGTTGTGAAGAGAAATTATGTCCTAGTCTAAACAAAGGAGTCTCCTCTGGTGAGATACAGGGCTAGCATAATTAAAACACACTTTCTTTAGCTTTGGGTTTGAAGATTATCTTGGAAAAAGGAGAGCTCTGTCTTCTCCCATGGCCACATGGTGCTCTGTGGTTAGGGTATGCTTTAGATACAGTTCAGTTAGAATTTTACTGTTTCTTTAGCAAATGGAACAAGAGAGAAAGTTGCACTTAGGATCATATCTAGCCTCATTTGAATTTCCATCTCAGAAGACAGACTTCCTTTCCACTCCTGGCTGATAGAAATAACTTGTTTGTGTGAGGTCTTGCCCCTGAATCTAGATAGCAAGGCACTGTAATGTGCTCCACCATGAGCACAGCCTTTATTTCCTAGCTTTCTTTAACACATATCTTTGGTTCATGCATTCACGTATTCATTTAACTATACTTTTGTAATATCCTATCTGCTTTCCAGAAGCTTTGCTGCTTCTTGCTGTTTGTTTTAAAACACAGATGACTGGAACTGTTATGTGCACCCTCTGCTTTGACTCACATCTGCTCTGCACCTTCCTTTGCTCCTCTACAAGTAAAATGATCCTCCATTCTCTCTTTTCATACCACATTAATTATCCATTTTCATATTTCTAATTCCCAGTGGAACAAACTGTCTCTTTAAACTTTTCCCAGAAGCCATGGGATCTGGTCCAGCTCTCACTGAAGCCAAGCTGGTTCTCTTCATTCCATTTATTTGGATGGTGGTCAGCATCTTTCACAACTATCCCTTCTCCAAATTTTGAATGCTCTTTGATCTTGCAGTGTGGTTACTTTTTCAGATGTGATGTCCCATAGGGTGTGAAGCCTAAACAGGAATAGGCAAAGAGGAGCGACCACCTGACTTGCTTTCAAGAGGCCAAGCATAGTGAAGTGTAGCCCATTGAGCTGCCCATGGCATGCTGCTTAATTAGCTTGCATAGCAGGAGATGTGAGCAAGCAGATTTTTAGAGGAGCTTCAATTAGCCCTTGCAGGTTAGGGTTTTCAATTTACTAGTTCATCAAATATGAAATTCAATTAACCTGAAGGAATAAATAAGGATCAACTATAAAAATTATGCATTAGCTGCACTTTGTTCATCCTAAGATGATCAAAATGTTTCCTTGTATCATTCTAATACTTCATCTTAAAAAACAGAAGCAATTCTCTTTGTGTTTGATTTGACCTGTCACTGGTACTCTCTAAAACCCATCTTTTTGTTTCTTCACAGTAGTGACTACATCATTTCTGCCAGCTGCTTGGAGCAATTTCACTGGAGACAGAAGTGTCAAAGTGCCAAAGAACTGGTAAAGCAATATTTGGCTTTAGCAAGCCAAGATGTTGAAGTCTGATTTTCTACTAAAAATCCAAAAGGAGTTTTGGCCTTGAGCAGGACTGGACATTGACAGTCACAGTTCCTGGGTTTTGCTGCTCTTATCAAGACCACTCCATCCTTTGAGCCCTTGAGGTGACTTGAGCTGGCAAATGAGGGAATGGCACATTAGAGGGTTTTCTGAGAGCAGCCCATATGACTCAGAGGTGGCCTCTGCAGTCATAATGTGTGTGAAAAAAAAGCAAGCTATACTTAGTACAGCTCTAGGAAGGATCTCTAGGTTGCTGTTCTGCCAAGGACAGAGATTCAAGGTTGCAAGGCTGCAGGCATCACTTCAACCTGTAAATCAGAACAGCAACAAGGGATTGGCTTCTGTTTCATTTGGAATACTTCGTTTTGTCAATTGCTTTGCAAACTGCCAGATTAGAAACAAAACCTTTCATGGGTTTTCCCATCCTGTCAGAATACTGCGCTTGCTTTCCAGCTAGTTGTATCCTCTCAAATAATCTCTTCTCCTGCAGACAAGCATAACTTAATTAGCCAAAAGGTGTCTGCTTGATGTTGCTTTCTGGAAAGTGCTGAGCATGGCACTTTGACAAACTTCTCACTTCCAGCTCTGAATGATGAATTAATTTTCGAAGTTATGCAAACACACAGACAGAAAAGGCTCCTGGGCTTCTCACAGTTAAGTCATTCAGGGCCTGCGGTTATCGAAGTCTTTTTCAGAGATCCTTTCGGACCCTAGTTGTTGCAGAAATTCCCAAACCTGGCGGAGCTCTTCCTCTCTTTATTATTTTCCATCTTTGAAAGCACAGGACTGCAACTCCCACAAGAGCCCTGTGCCAGGACCAGCACACCAGAAACACTGACGTTAAAACTGAGACATCCCATTTGGAAGAGATTGCAGGACTCGAGGGAGAAGGTTAGCTCTGATTAAATCTGTGTGGGTTTTCATTAACAATCCATGAAGTCACAGGCATGAATAGGGAAAAATTGCACAACAGGTGGTGAAGCTTATCAGATGGTTGCTTATCACAAATTACTCCTGGGGTGCCTTTATCCTCTTTTCACCAAATATCTCTCTTTTTGCAGCATCAGGCCAAAAGATGATGAGTGACAACAACAGACAGTACTGTCACAAAGGCAGTTTGTTAGACTCATCATTTCTGTGGCGGCAGTCACTGCCAGGCTCCCTCTTTTGAGGGCATGCTCATAAACTTCTTCCATGAAACCAAACAGCACAAAGGGTTGAGCTTTATTTCAGCGACTAGGGGTATCAGAGCTATCGGCAGGCCACACCGTGCAGGCCATCTGCAGGCTGTGCAATCTGTCCTCCCTGCAGCTTCAGAGCAGGTGGCTTTTAGTCAAAGTCTCCAGGTGCTTGTTTACGAAACACTCCGTTTGGAGGGACACATGCGCGGTGCAGGGAGGAGCAGTGCAGTCCTCTGGAATCTTGTACTCATTAGTAAGTAGTGATGATGTGCTTGTCAGCACCTATAGAAAAGCCAATTTGTACTAAATTATTTAAACCCTGCTCAAACAATGATGACCTTATTTAAGCTGCAGGTGCTCAGCTTCAGGCCCAGGCTTGTGTGAGCTGTTTACTTGTTATTTCTCAGAATGCATTTACTTAAAAAAAAAAAAAAAGAGAGAGAAAGAAAAAAGTCCCCTTGCATGTAAAAATGCACAGACCAACTTCTTTGTTATGTTTTAGGGCCTTTTTCCATAAATGAACAAACACTGATGTAAGACAACTTTGTCAAGTTTTGCCAAGCATTGGGGCCTCCAAGATCCCAAGCATTCTCTGCAGAGCTTTTGCACAAGAGATAGCACCTACAGGCCGCTGTGGTTGGGGCTATACCACCCTGTGCCACAGAAATAGCTTCTGCTTAACAGTCTGGTTTAAGCACAAGTTGCAAGAGGGAAACAAAACCAACAACTACTGGAATGGGCTGCCCAGGGAGGTGGTGGAGTCACCGTCCCTGGAGGTGTTCAAGGCGGGTTTGGATGCGGCACTTGGTGCCATGGTCTAGTCTTGAGGTCTGTGGTAATGAGTTGGACTTGATGATCTTTGAGGTCTCTTCCAACCTTGGTGATACTGTGATACTGTGAAATCCAAATCCATCTCAGTTACGTTTATGTCAGTCCAGCCTGCCTTCTGTGAGGTGATAACTGGTAGACATGAGGGCAGAAGTAAAGCTTCAGGCAGAATTTAGAGGTGTGTAAAGAAGCGGCTGAATGGTTCTGTGATTCTGTGATTGTTAGGGAGGCCTCGTATTGTGGATCTTCACCCATAGTTAAGCTTAGAAAACACATAATCAAAAAGGAAGGGTTCAACAGTAGCACAATGTAAAACCTAAAGAAAGGAAAGAGGGGAGAGAGATGTGGATAAGCTTCTACATGGCCAAGTAAAAAGTGCCCAGTGTAGCATGGAATTTAAACACGGAACCGAACATCTTATGAGGCTGTGAATAAGTGAGATTTAGGAAAGCCACATCACTTAGCCAAGTGAAAGAGGTTGGAAACTTATCTGATAACTGCATTATTCAAAAGAAGAGGCTAGAAGTCAAACTAGAGAGAGAGAGATATTTTAGACAGCCATGTAATAGTATTAGTATGAAGGGTTCTAGGAGTGGATTTTGGTGTTCAAAAGGCAGGCCTCCTCCTTTGAGGTGAGAAAGAAAATGGGAATGTTGTCCAGCATAGGTAGTTTAAAGAACAACAGCATGTTTAAAACAGTGTGTGCTGTTTCATCCCCTTAGTGTAGGACAGGAGTATTCTCCCAAATGCAAAGTTCCTAGGTGTGTAATTTTGCTTGTAAGCTGTAACTCTTACGATGAATTCCAGTCAACTTCAGCTGGGTTACACCACAACATGTTTCAGTCTTCCTGTTCCTGACCTTTCTCCATGGTCTTTGCTCTCCTTTTCTAACCCCTCAAGTCTATCACTGTTCTGTGTGGACAGAATTGTCTCCTATGGCTGGTTTATCCCCAGTTCCCCAAGCTTATTTGGTTTTGTGTCCAGTTAATTATGCCTCTCTACTCTGATAGCTGTTTTCGAAACGCCTTCAGTTTTACATTACTTCCTTTGGTAACTGGTAGAAGAAGCAAAGCAAACTAGCCAGTTCAGTGAGATAAAATCATTGCCTAACCTATCCTCTGTACGGAATGGTTGTCTAAGAATATTGCCCAGGGGGCACAGCTGAAGTTTTTTCTGCATATCTGTCATTATTTTCTGGGTCTTGCTGGAAGCACTTTATAAATTACATAATGACACCTTGAAGTCCATGTGCAAAGTTTATTGAAAACACTGCTTTATGAAGAAGTCCTTGAGGGTTTTTCCAGTTGCTTTTTCAGAAGCTTCATTCTAAGTTTCATTACGTTATGCCGAGGCTTGTGAATACAGCCCTTGGCCTCGACAGGGCCCGGGCCAGACTTTGGAACAAAACACATTAATTTTTATTCCTTTATATAATCTCGTTTATTTTGCCTTATTCACCATGCTGTTATGTTTTTGAGTCTTTTATTGCCATTATGTAACAGATAAACTCCATCCTTCAGTTGTATGGAAAAGGTAATGAATTGCTGCTTACTGAAACAAGTGGTAGCTGTGGAGCTGGCCTTTCTACAATAAAGAACTAGATCCTGTATTTTATGTGAAAGATGAGCAAAACCACCCTGAACGTTGGACCTCGCTTTACTTCAGAAGTTCACTGTCTCTAAGTGGACTACAGAGTAAAGTACGGGCAGGATTATTCTAGCTCTGTGATTAGAAATAGGTTTGGCCAGCACCAATTTTCTTTCAAAGGGCTGAAATCTGTTTTTGTTTATCATGTAGAAAAGCTCATTTCTGTAATGGAGGCCGCTCTAAAAGATGCTATGCATACTTAAATCATGAATGAGTGATAATGTAATTTATAGCATTGCCAACAAGTTGACTATTTAATCAAAACAAGCTATTTGGCAATGATAGGAAATACAGAAAAGGCCACATGTAGGGTAAATGCTTTGTGCTGGTTTGAGGATAATTGGAATATTTTAATGAAGAAAATTGTATTACAGGCTGTGAAAGGAAAAAAATGGCGATGTCTACTTCACTCATAGGCTTGCTGAGATGGATAAGAAAAGAATACAAAACAAAGATAAGTCAGTCATCACTTGGGCGCAGACACTCTTGGGCTGTCTAGCTTCTGGCCTCCTTCTCTCTGCTGAGTAACCTCACTAACCTCTTTTCTTCTAATCCC
Source organism: Semnornis frantzii (assembly GCA_013399775.1). Lineage (NCBI taxonomy): Eukaryota > Metazoa > Chordata > Aves > Piciformes > Ramphastidae > Semnornis > Semnornis frantzii. The sequence goes on from VWYK01013238.1 coordinate 62,999, forward strand.
CCCGGCCGATCCTCTGAATTCACCTTGCATGTAAGGCAAACCTTGGGGTAAGGTATAGGGGTGGGGAGAAGGTGGAAGGGTGGTTGGAAGCCCCTCCTGGAGTCTCTGATTTCTGAGAGGGGTGTTGTGTTTCTGTGTTACCTTTAACTTGTATATTTCTGTAAATATTCCTGTATATAGTGTATATATCTGCTTGTATATTGTGCTGAGGTGTAAATAGAAATTCAGTCCTTAACTTCCAGCCGGCTGAGTTCTAGTCTGGGTGACTTTGCAAAGTGGGGGCGGGGGGAGGAGCAGGGCCGGGAACTGTCAAACCGTCACTTGCTTAGCCAAAAAGAAAGAAACCAGATGTTGAGATGGTTTCCTTGCTGATCAGAAGCATGGCATATTTTTGGGCTCAGGAGGTTCATTTAGGTTGCAAGAAGAGAATAGTCTAGAGGTATATTGTTCAGTTCAGAATAAGAGGACAAGTACAGATCCCTGCGATCAGAAGTCTATTTCTGATGAGAACTGATGGATCTGGATCTGGAAAGTGTTTTTTTCCCTAAGCTTGTTGTGTGCCTACCCATTCGCAAAGTAACGTAGAGTGTTTGGAGATGTTTCGCTGGAGCTGCTGACATAATTAATGACTTCATTAAGAGCATGAAAGGAGGCTCTTGTATTTCTCTGGCATTAACAAGCCAAGTTCATGTCCAGACTCTAATAACCAAGTCACTTTTGCTGATCTAGACTGTTGGTCCTCTTGTTGCAAAACAAAAATTCGAAGGCCAAATATTATACTGGGCTGCAGTACTTCCCAACATGTCAGGAGTGTGACGTGAGTCAAATATGAGCAGCTCCTACAGATTATGGGCTGGCAGAAAACTCCCCAGCACCGCACACAACAATGCCCATAGGAAGGATGCTAACAGAATAATGTGCTTGCAGAGGTTCAAAGGAAACCAATTTTAGAATTACCACTTATCCCTCCCAGTTTTCACATAACATCCTTGCTTAGGCATTCTGCACTCCAGAAGCAATGCTGAGCCTAGCAAATGTATGGCAATCCCAAGGAAACTGCAGTAGGATTTGCTGAGAATAAATTAGGAACCTTTTAGTTCACTACCTTTGAGTTATACCCTGACTGACTTTTCATCTCCTAAGAGCTGGGCTAACATCCTGAATAAGTTGACATGAGTTTGGTTTCTTCATCTTAATACTTAATGAATAATAAAGATACAGCTGCTATGAAATCCATACTTTGAGACAGTCCAGAGAAGTGGAGCGGAAATTGTGCTGAAAGCAGGATTTGTGCACTAGACCTATGAGAAAACAAAGCACATAGGAAACACAAATAGCCAAACTGGCTTCATAGAGACTACCCAAGTGCCTAAGTCAAGAAAAGGCTGCTGAGATTTTTGTGGTTCAGAACCAAGCACAACAGTAGCTAAAATACTAAGAGGGCTGGAACCTCTGTCAGGGTTGTGAAGCATTACAGGGCTACATGAAAAACTTGTAGTGCATGCTTGGCCTCAGAAGGTATTAGCCTGTTCTGTGACCAAGAAGGTCACAGAATGCCCTGCATCACTCTAGATGGTGTGTTTGGTAATTTTATAAAGGAGGCAACTTTTTGGGATATTCAGCTGTAAAATGCAGTTCACAAAGCCACCTAAGCACATGCCCAACACGAAGCCCGCAAATAGCTCATTCTAACCAGCATTCACACCTAGCCAAAGTAAGGAAACTGTGGAACTGCAGATACTGAAGAGAGAAATGACCCTGTACCAGATCTTGGAAATGCTTTTGCTAGTTCAGCCAGATCTTCCTGTCTTCATCAGTTTAAGGATATTACACTGTAATGGAAAGGAAATGAAGAAGCTGGAGTTCTCTGGTCACACGTGTTACTTCATAGGACCTCGTGCTGGTTTCAGTCAGAAGAGAACAAACTCTCTTTGGTGATTTTACTTTTCGGCTCAGACTCTTCTCAGTGACTGAACTTTCTGCAGTTAATGGCATAAAAAATACTATTTGCTGCAAGAGTGGTCAGGCATTGAAATAGGCTGCCCAGGGAGGTGGTAGAGTAACCATCCCTGGAGGTGTTCAAAAAAGGTGCTGACAAGGCATACTGGGACTTGATTTAGTGGTAACAGTGGTGTTGGGTTGATGATTGGTTACCCTAGAGGTCTTTTCCAACCTTAGTGATTCTGAGCCTGTGGTTTTCACAGACAGTGCCTGCTTTTTGCAGTGATAAAGCTTGATGTTTATAGTTAGTACCTAGGACTGGTATACAGGCCAAGGTCACTGCTGAATCACAGGTATCACACTGAAGCTCAGAGTAAACAGCCACACATGTTGGAAGGAGCGCACAGGACAGGTGACTCACAGACATTGCATCCCATACACACCATATTCAGTGGAAAGTTGAGGGATCATAGGATCAAGATCTCTTCTTCCATGGCTCACATCCAAGAAGGATTCTATTCTTTCTGCCTTCAATCCCAATCCATGAGTCCCTGAGTTCAGTCCCAGAATCCAGCTACTGAATCTAATTCCCATCTGTCACTGAGTCCTGTCATGTATCAGCCACAGCACCAGTGGTGATGGTGACTAACTGCCATCAGGGGGCTGGGTTCATTCTTGGGGCTGTATGTAGTTCATTTTGGTGCTGTTCTTTTCATGCAAAGTAGCTTTAGTTTCCTTATCCAGTCTGTAAGTTTTGCCCCCTCTTTCTCTTTGGGAAGGGGTTAAGCAGAGAGTGCCTGTCACCTGTTGGGTGGCCAGCCCTGAAGAGTTTGGAGAGGCCAGGAATAACCATATTAGGTCAGAATGAAGGTACAGTTTGCCCGTTGGATTGCCTGTGGCAGGGGCCAGCAGCAGTCACACAGGCTAATATAAAATGAATCATCCCAATTAAGTCCTCCCACCTCTCAGTAATCCCTGAGTTAGAGAGAGACCGCCAGCTGCACTGTACCATCATTCTGAACAGCCACCAACAGGCTGACTTGTAAACTTCCTGAGTTTTACTAAAACCTTTTCTGACCTTGGTTACAGTGCTGGCCTCCACAACATCCTGTGGTAGACTTCCACAGCTAAATTATTATGTTGTGCGAAGAAGCACTTCCTTTTGTTTGTTTTTAATGTGGAAGGAACTGAATTCTCCTTAATTTTTGTTATGTCATGAGAAATAGGGAATAGTCATTTTCTGCTCATCTTCTCTTTTCCATTCATCATTTTGTAGATCCTATTATATTTCTACTCTCTGATCTCTTTTTCCAGCAAGGAACTCATAGCTCATTTCACTTCTCTTGCCTTAATTTATTTTTCTCAGAATTGTTGTGCTCTGTGTCTTTGCCACTTTTCCCCTATCATTATAAACAGGAGACACTCAGAACTAGGAAATTATTCAAAAGAATGAAGAATATGCAAAATATGCAGAACTCAGCCTGCTTTTCCCTCACGTATTCACAGCATTCCATCTCCACAGTGATGTCCAGGTCCTTGCTGTTCTACTGAAGCTTTTGTATGCAGCTGTAGTGCTCCTTGTCCTTGATGTTTTCTTTGTGTTCTATTCTACTAGAGTACTTGTTAAGAAACTATCAAATTGATTTTCCTGTCTAAGCAACCCAAAGGGATAATAAATAGGGATTGATTTTTAAATTATTATTTATATGTCTACTAGATTCAAATAAGAGAAAGGATACATAAATAAATGTCTGCAATCTGTCTATGGTGAGAGAAACCATAAACTCTTGAGGAGTTTCAAAACTCTTGGGGAACTATCATCAGACATTACCTTTAGAAAAGGACTGAGGCTCCAAAATCCATGTTTGATTTCCCTTCCTTGGAAGTCCCATTCCTAAAAGTCTGTCTCTTGGCTTTTGCTCGCCTGTTCAGTTGCATGTGTATGTGTGTGCTCGTGTGTGTGTATGCTGGTGTCTGTGTGAGCTCATTCACTTGGTTAATAAGACATGAGGTCATTTTTTCTTGAGAAAGGGTTTTGTGGTCTGGCTAGAGAAAAAAAACCAAAACTCGTTCAGCATTTTAAGCTGTGTCCTGCTGGGGAAAATCTCAGCTTTCTTGAGGAACTTGGCACAGAAAGGTCTGCTCATGGAATGAAGTGCTATGCTTCAGGTTGCTCAGCCCTAGTCTTTTGAATGTATGGAACTGAAGTCTAAAGAGAAAATGTGATTATTCCTAATACATATCCATATGTCTAGAGAGGGGTTGCCTTATGTGGGACAGGAAAAAAGTGAGTTTCATTTGATGTGTGTGCAGCACACACACGCACACAAACACACACATGTATGCCTGTACTGGACACGTGCATTCTGTGTGGATATGGAGACCTTTGCAGACAGCAGAGAGTCTGGGAGGAAGCTTTTCTGTATGGAGAAACCCTATTGGAGGTAAGCAGCTGAGCTGCAGTTTGTGTTCATTCCACCGTTGAGGGTCTGACGTAAATTCACATACTGCTCAACAAAGCCTTACAGTTCCAGGCTGCATT